>DWEI01003824.1:0-12351 GCA_018245875.1 Mysoria ambigua | reverse complement strand
TAGGCTCACCACCTATTACATAGTGGGACGTAAACGTAACCGGTGAAACGTGGAAGTGTTCGGTATTCCTCTGCCTGCGTCTTCAGGCTTGAAGTTTCGTTGTATCTATATATTTTTTTTAAATAAATCCCCATAAAATACACTGTCTTTAAATCGTTGGATACCAATTTTCCAAGATAATTTGGTCTCATACACTGTAATTCAGAAGCCATAGTAATTTATGAACTGAAGTTATATCTTCAAGTGATTAAGATTCAAAATCTTTTAATCCGCGAAGAAACGAAATTTATACAAAAGGGAAAAGGTCATTAATTTTAATGCTAACAGGTTTAATCGTTAAGACGGCATCTTGAAGTTCAAAAGTCTAAAATTCCATGAAAACATTTTCGTAACTTTCGTACGGCAGAATAAGATCTAGAAGTTGTATGTTGAGCTTCTCGTAGAGACATAAATATTTTTAATGGCTTCTGTTTCTGTGTTTTGTGTAATTTACGATTTCAGTTGGTTAAGCTACAATCACACCAATTTCAAATTAATAAAACCCTAAAACAGAGTAAAATACCGAGTGTAATACCCGGCTAGTACAGCGTTGCGAGCAATTAAAAAAACAGTCATAACTTTTTTACAGTTGCTGGTGGCCGTAGCAGACTTCATCTTATTGATTTAGGCAATTCAGAGCGAGGAAAAACAAACGGAGGAATACCACTTTCTGGATTAGGAAATATTCTGCTAGCAATATTCAATGGTCAACGACATCTTCCTTATCGAGATCATAACCTTACTCATGTGCTAAAAGAGTGCCTTGGCTCTCTAACTTGTCATACAGCAATGATAGTGCATGTGTCCCCAAATATTCAAAACTACTCCGATACACTCACAACGCTACAGCTGGCATCACGAATACACCGATTGCGTAGAAGGAAAGTTAAATATAGTTCAAACAACAATGCAGGC
Organism: Mysoria ambigua; assembly: GCA_018245875.1. NCBI lineage: Eukaryota > Metazoa > Arthropoda > Insecta > Lepidoptera > Hesperiidae > Mysoria > Mysoria ambigua. The sequence goes on along the minus strand of DWEI01003824.1, from coordinate 11,397 downwards.
TCAGGTGGCAGCTCTGGTGAAGATGCTTCTAAACCAAGTAGCAGTGAACCTGATCCTTCCAGCAGTGATCTATCCGCAGATACTGTCATTTATGTCGGTCCATTGGATGATGCTACGGATGGAGAACATCCTCCAGTTTACATACCTCACATCAATTCGGGTGACAATCGCTGTGTATTAAGTAAAGCTCTAAGAGGTTCAGCGGCAGAACAAAGGCATAAATCATCTCTATCAAAAGTTGTTGAAGAAAAAAGTCCTGTACATAAATTACACTCGTCCCCAAAATCATCTCCATTAAAGACTATTGTACAACCTACTCACACACCTAAATCATCGCCAGTGCATTCCGCAACTTCAAAAGTTACACCTATGAAAAAGACGCTCCCCAAGCAGTTTTCTGACGATGGTAAAAATAATAGCGATGAACAATGGATTGATGGTCCCAGAATATCTAAGTCTAAATTAGTGGAAGCACGACACATTATCAAAGAAACACAAAGTAAAAAACGAGAAACGTGGATTGACGGACCCATGCAAGAACCCAAAATACCTCAGCAATTCGAATCTGTGCCAGCAACACCAAACCAAGTACCATTACAAGTTGGTTTACTGAGTGCACATGCAACCGAGAATATAGGGTATGGATATATGGATAATCATAAAAAGAATATGATAAGAAAATGGGTTGAAAATCAAACATCGCAAATACATAAATCTAGACATAATTCACCGAGTCACAAAACTCAACCAGTCCACAGAGATCCTAATTTAAAATTTTCGGATGAACCGGAACTACATCGCATGGAATTAATGAAAGAAACATCTAGAAAAATCCATGTTGAAGAATCAACAATACGAACAGGTTTAAAAGCAGGATCAAAAGGCATGGCAATTGAAGAAGAAAAATTTGATCCACCTGATTATAATTTACAAAGAAAACCTAGCACTTCTAAAAGCGCATCGAAAAATGAACCAGATGAAGATGATGACAGTGAAGAACTAGCAGAAATCCCCCCAGCCCTTCCTTTGATTCAACCTAGTAGCCTTAGCAGTAGAGAAGTATCAATGGAAAGCCTAGACAGTAAATATAAGGAAAGATTGAGGATGGATGACGAATTAGTTTCAACTCATAGTAGAGATATTGATCAACATGGTTTGAGCAGAGGCCCGATGGACGAAGAAGATGAAATTTTAGAAATATATGAAGTAGAAGAACCTTTAGAACCAGTTCCTATGCAAGATAGTTGTCTTCAAGTAACAGAAGAAGATATAGCATATTGTATGGGATTAAGAGATAATCCTTACCCTGATATAGATCATGAAGATTGTGAAGATCACCCTTTACGAATATTAAGTCAAGAAAATTTAACCGTGGCATCAACTTTCACAGATACTTTATCATTATATAGTGAAGTTGAAAGACAAATAAGACATGAAGCCTACTTAAGGCAAGCTATGGCATTCTTTCCGGAAAATTTTGTATGCGATAATACTGTACAAGATATTCCACATCAGAGTTTACCTTCTTCTAGATCACGAATAGATGATATAATCGAATTAAATGAACTTTATGGATCTCGTAGGGTTTTAGATGGTAATAACATGCCATGTAATAAAATTGTACCGCAATTTCAGTCACTATCATTATGTAACGTACGTGATACGGAAGATTATCATGGTGATGGATCTGTATATAGTGAACCTGCTTATAGACCTAGTGACAAGATATGTGATAGTTGCAAAAGAACAATGTCTAGACCTGGTAGTGCAGTAGAAGAATGTGATGCATTTCACAACTTAGATATTACTCATAACGATTCTTATGGACCGTTCGAAAGGTACCGCGGTAATGATATAACTGACGCTCGAATAGCTTCATTAAGACATCCAGATGGCGCATCTGATCCTAATTTACGTGAAGAGAAACGATTACCAGGCAACGGTGCTCCATCAAGCACTTTTAGAGAATTAAAATCAAATTTACATTTGGAAGTCACACCGCCTGTGGTAACTACTGAACCACGGTCGGAAAAATGTGACAAAAATGATAAAGTCGTCGCAAGAGTGGTTGCTACTTCCAAACCAGATGGATACGATAGTGGACATGAGTCAACGCCGCGAACTGGTAAACATAGTCCAGCTGCGACATCTAGACGTGCAGAATCAGGTTACGATTCGGTGCCGAGAGATTCAGATGCATCTTCGTTAGATTCTTATCCAACTCGCCGAGCAGCAGTAGCGAGGGCTCATGCAAAGAAACACACTACAGCGAAATACAAACAACACAGCGATCGATCGTTCTGTTCGTGGCTAAGGAATCCCTTTACTTGCAAATACGCTGACACCGACCCCGAAATTAGTGATTTCTGAACACTGAAATGCTAAAGAAGTGCTTCAAAGTATAAATTATTGTACTTATAGCGCGGAAGTTTCTTAATAGCTCGTATCATAAAACTACGTTACCGAATTTAATCTGGAGACTGGTTTTGTACTCTAGATATACTTGTATTTATATAAAATGCTTTGGCAATAATCTAATGAGGTTACCACTGTATTTTTCTAACCCTTATGAAAGCTTCTAGTACCGCTCTGAAGTATATTTTTAAAAGCTAATTTATTTAAAGATCGTATGAAATTACAAAAGTGTACTATTATTGGACATAGAGATGTGACGCAGCGAATGACGGTCAAATAACTTTGTTATAATAATATTTCTGCTCATTTTTGTACTTTTATAAACTATCGGTTGGTGAACTGGACTCCAAAGTACCTTTCAAATTGCACAATCGTATTGAACTTTGAATCCTGAATAAGATTTCACTCAATAAATCTTCGATGCCCGACTCCGGTCGGACTGGATTTTGAATCAGAATATTTCAACGCTCTAATAAAAGTTGGACTTTTCTTACACTTGAAAATTCAATATGATTTCGCAGTTTCGAAGTTGAATTGAACAACGACCAAGCGTGAGATCGCCAGGTTTTATCCGGCCAAATTCTTTTCTACTTGTTGTTTTGCACAAAAAAACTATCTTTATTAAAATCTATTGTAAGATATCACAACAGAATATCCAGAGTCTTCCTCTGTCTTCCCTCGCCTGTAACTTCATAAGGCATCGCCATATCGTCTTAATTAACGCAAGCACTAACATTGTTATGTAAATTGTTACAGTCACTTAATGTTAGACACTTCATTTAAACTTTCTATTATCGTTTAAATATATGTGTAGTTGCTTTGTAATATAATATTATTATTATCTTTACATAAATTAGCAACTATTTGAGGTAGCCAAGAGGGCTTAGAAAGCTTTAGTCGCTGGCAGCAGCGAAAACCGAGTGGAACGCAAAATGGTAGCAAAATTATAAAGGTGGGGACTCCTGTCGACGAGAATGAAACAAAGACAAGAGTACGGCAACTAGTGTCACTAGCGAAGTAAATAGATGTTAACTACGCTGTGTTGTAACAATCTTTTTTACTCGCATTGTTGATTGTGAAATATAATTTATTACCTTAGCGAATAAACAGTTCGTTAGTTCACCGTTTTCATGTCATCTGTTTGACGAGCGATCTTTTTAATCAATTGGATGTTTCAAATTGTATAAGAATGTACCATTTACGATTTTAGTTTTAATCTCATTATATATTTAACTTCTCGTGTAAAGTGAATATATATTTTTTCATGTTGTTTCTTTCTTTTACTAATATTTAATAACTTTTTAATGTCATTATTGCGATATCCAATCATGATATAACTGTTTCATTACCGAAATAACTGTATGTACATTTGTTATAATTTTATATTTCTCTGTTGCACATTGGCCACAATACATGGCCAACAGAGTAAATCCCTCATGATATAACCTTGACACCAGCCTAAAAGTCTGCGATCAGCCTTAAATATTAATCCTTTGTCCGTAACAAATCACTGTCTCACATGTTCGCAGTATCTATATACCTTAACTGGGATTTACTCTTGGGCGCTACTTTATAAATACAATTGAACTTCAATAAAAATTAAAATCATTATGACCATCCAAATATTGCAACACTGTATAAAAATAGATGCAAAATGTCAATAAAAATGATAATTGTTAATAACTCGTCATCGATTTTTAAGGGTCAGTCAGGTATCAGTTGATTTTAAATAGTATTTCTTTAGATTAAATGACTGTTTTTATTGTAAAAAAAAATACTTAGAATAAGACTGGTTTATTGGCCATGATTTAAATAGCTTTAATACTATGTGAATATTCTTTCGACGTTCGGAGATCGGCTGTCCGTTTTGTATATAATACTCAATCGCAATCACTATGGCTTTATCAAATGTTGGTGGAACTTGGTTAACGCTTTATTGTCAATGTTCTGTTATTGTATCCATTAATATTATTAAATATATATATCGTAAATTCTACTATGCGTTCGTATTAGTTTAAAAATAAATTGTTCAACTTGAACTCTAATGTCCTTGGTTTTATTTTAATTCCATCACACAATACATGCATAATTGTTATAATATCTGTAGTGAAAACCTATTATGGGGGCGAAGTGAATTACATATGAAAACATCCAACTATCGACCCTTTCAAAAAAAAACTATTGAACTCAAGTCTCTTGAGACGCGTTAAAATCGTTGATTAACTCCCTGGCCGGTTACAAATTGTCTTACTAGACATGCTTTAGAAAACATTTTGTAGAAGTTTGGAGAAAATCTTCTCACTATAAGCAGGCATTAATCACAAACGAAGTAGATATACGTACATAAAAGAAAATTTGTTTTATCTGCATTTACAGATGTAACAACTGTTCTACTGAAATACTTCTACTAGAATAATCATCCTCGCAAACTTCCTGATCAAAATACGTACCACAAATATTACTTTCATGTTTTAAAAATATCGTTTAAATCACAATCAGTTAAAACACGACAAGTTAAACGAATGAAACTTAAACAAACTAGTAAGTTGAAGTAGTAATAAAAATTAATATCGTAACGGTTGGTATAAAAAATTAAACAGCTGAAAATGTCTAAAGAATATTTAAACGGAATGTAGCTACTACGGAATAAAACTTATTTAAACTCAACTCCCGAGAGTTCCTTCCTTAAACGAAAGTTGCATACGCTTTTATTTAAATCAGCGATCATCTAAATATAAATGAACTGAACACCAAGTCTCCGGTACTAAAACCATGAATAAATAACGTAAAACCGGGAAGTTTCGACGCCCTCCGGGTGAAATTTCAAAATCTTTCGGGACCCGAAACTTTTTTCCCCATGCAAAGCGAAGTAACTTTTGGCTGTTAAGAGGGAGGCCTATTATCTTTCATTTCGGATGTAATTTAACATTCTCCGTACGCTCGGGAAAATCACGCTATCAAATACGACGCTCTACCCTATTCTAAGAGGGCGACAACTTTTTTCTTGGAAATATCCCAATAATTTGCCAAAGTGGCAGATGCTTAGCCCATAACGATTATCGAGGTCTAAAAGATTTGGCTTTTATGTTTTCACGTTTCGTGGAAATCAGAGGGGGAAGCCAATAGCGTTATCGGCCTCAATTACACTTACCTTTACGAGGATTACGAGTATTGAGTAGAGCTGCACTCTCGTTGTACACAATATGGCATTTACAATAAAAACTCTTTCTCAAAGAGCATAGTTTACTAACATTCTCAGTAAAGCGTCGTGGTCCTTGAAACCGATGTGATTTGAAGAAATTACACATAATCTTATATTCCAACTCTAACTGGAATTATTTACGTACACACCATAATTGCACTCTAACATAAGCGCAAGCCACCAAGGATCATTAGATCTGCCTAGGCACAACAGAATGCCCTGGCCGTCTATGGGCAGTACCGCAGAAGATGCAAGAAGTTGTGCTCTGCGATCCCAAACCGCTAGGCTCAGAGTAGGGCTTGGTGCGGTTTCAAAAGTCCCGACACAACATATAGTCCGTACAAAAACTTAATAGAATCACATCTGCTACTTTATTTTCAGTAACGTAACAAACAAAGGAAACCTTCAGAAGGTACCCAATACCCTGGGAGAGATTCCGGGTTATGTAAGAATATTACCGCACTAAAACCGCCTCGGTACCCTCCCTCAGCGCTAATAGGACTCCGAGATCTTCGACGGAACGTACCGGTGCCCTCCTAGCGCAGCTCCCTTGCCGGCCCTTCTTCTAGGAGAAGCATCATTGCCTCATCCTACGCCGTCCAGTTCACACGACGATACGCGGCCACACACACCGTCGTCCTTCCCGAGATCGCTGAATGAGCGGTTCGAGCTCCCACTCTAGCCGCTCGCAATCCCGGAAGCCTCCTTTTAATCGCCTCTTACGACAGGCAGGAGATACCGTAGCTCGTATTCTAGTCCTGAGCTACAGGGACACAGCGCCTGGAACCGTTATCGAGGTCCACCGCGTCGTCTCCTTCTACGAGTGGGATCAGCGCGGACCCGTTCAGCATCCTCCTTTGTGAGCATTACATGTTCACAAAAGGTGACCATGCCATCTCAGGCCAACAAACAAAGTATCTAACAGTAACATTCGTAACAAACAAGTCAATAAATGTAACATCTCGCCTACATTTCCCCGAAAGGGTAGGCAGAGGAGTACGTTTTATCTGCTATGTTATAGGTACGTCCCGTGGAATATGTTATAAGGCATGCACAGACCATGCATTAAGTGATCACTAAAAACTATTAAATATTAAATAATACATCCCTTCAAATAAACAATAGTAACTTGTGAACTTGTGTCAAACCAGCAGCTTAGTTTCCTCTCGATACGTGTACAAATTCCAATTGAACATCGCAATCCCAATCCACGTCTTATGCAATCCAATCTTTATAAACCGCATCCAATATCTGTTGCCATTCCCACTAATGATGCTCACATATTTAATAATGTCGACTTTGTCACCGTACGTAACGCCGCGACAATAAGAACTAAACGTAAAGAATAACGAGGCATTCTACACTGGCTGCACCACAAACGATTGACGACAAGATAGTTGGGAACAAAAATTATTATTTACTCATCGCTATGTAAATTTAAACAGACAAAAAAGTTAACTTCACATTAATATTTACGAGTACCGTGACGTTCAAAGTAATTTTGCATTGCGGCTCGTACGAAGACACAGGTTGGTACAATGGTGAAAACGGAGCGTAGGACGCTCTGCAGCTACGTGGAGTGATGCCACACAGTGCGGCCGGCGGCGGACGGAAACGAACAGCTGAAAATCGAGCCCAGCGGCGTCCAGCCGTGCACGGAGGCAGGTCGGTGATGAATTAGCACGACTTTCGTATAAACAGCGCAAAAAATTACATACAAAAAGCAATATCTTGCATCATAGAGTTGAGGTTACAGCCATTCCTGTCAAACAGTAGTAAAATATCTGTTAGTATCACCAGTAATTCTGTAAATTGATTTTTATTGCATGTTTATTTATCCGGTGTACGCTTAGTGAACGATAAAATGAAATACCATTTAGCTTATCATCTCAAATTTTTCTGAAAATGTTTATGTACGATTAACAGAAACCTTAATTAAATGTTCCTGTGTTATTCAGCGTAATATCAACATTCGGTACGATTCAGTACTTGGTACATTTGTTTCCGTAGGTTACATGTAAACATAAAAAAATTCAGCACTGGAGAATTAAAGGTTTAAGTTAGAGTAGCGATCCTCATAATTTAAGAATTTTGATATGCAGTCCATATACTATATATTATTACTAAGTCCATATTATTACTAAGTCCAAAAATATATAACTTTTACCGATAAATAACAATCTCGTTTATCACTTACTCGGTCATATTTACCGTAGGACTGTAATCTTATACAGTACAACAACAACCTTATCGAGGATAAAGAAAGAACACGCGTCGGCCGGGGAGTCGAACCCGGACGTGACACGCAGACGTAATACTAGTAACATAATCGAAACTTCACTTATAGATGCCACACAGAAATCAACCTTAACGATAACGATATAAAGGCTATCGGAAATAGACACAGACATAAATACACCGCGGTTTGTTTATGATTCTATATCCGAAACATTGGTACGTGATACGCAAGGGAAGACAATAACGGTCCGAGTAACTTATGTCGTCTAAATGGTACATTATCCATAGACAATATTAATGCAATCACCCCTCTGCGTCAAGCCGTACATCAAATATTTGATATACATACATATATTACATATATTTCTAGGAACTCTTCATCGTCTGCAATCCTATCCGCTTTATCGATGCCTTATACGAGCTATTTCCATATCACTCTGTGTTCGGCTACATTCGGGGTAACGTCAATTCGACACATATATGTAGGTTATAAGTATAAATATTTTCATACATAGCAATAACCATATAAATCAATTTTTCATCAAATACCTAATACATACTACTATTATTAACTTAAACATGATAAACCGATAATACTCAAATAAGACGATGCTACGATCAGTCAATTTTATTGTAATTCTAATGAATTCAGGAGTAGTTATCGAAGCAAACGGCTAATGGACGGTCAGTTTAGGTAACAACGAATTACGTCTCATTCATTCAGAGATAAATATTGATATTTCTCATGAGCATTTTCTTAGTGTCACGTAAAGTTTATATTAACAGTCAATAAGAAATAATTCTCATCGGATCACTGATGTATATTGAAAACCTTATGTAGAAGAATGAACTTGTGTTCTTGTTCCGTTGTAAAGTTATTGTCTGGCTCAGTATCGACGATTTGCTTTGGGTGCACTAGCGAATATATTTTCGTGCCTATTATATTAAGTGATATTTCAAAATACAAAGGTCAAATACTAGCGAATGGGAAAGCAGAAAAAAGAAGTCTCAGAAATCAGTGCGGTTGTTAAAATAGACATAAATATCGAAGAAGTATCTGTAATATTTATATTTGACATTCTGTGAACTCTGCTCACCTCATAAAACACTTGGCGTATCGATAAAGTAATAATAAAAGTACATAGAACAATGTTTAACAACTTACAAAAAATAATTGGATTTTTTTCTACACAATCTCCAGCTGCATCTCTCGATCAAAAATTTCACGAGGTGTTGAATAAAATAAAACTAGCACACAAAAACACTGAAACACCCTGTTACCGGAACAATTTGCATACATTTAACAGCTTACGAAGCGTTAAGAAAAAGTAGACGCTTAAAGCAACGATATATTTAAGTATAATAAATAAGAGCATATAGTGAATACAATTTAACTTAACACTAAATTGCCGCTGTAGCACTAAAATGTAAAAGGAAAACCAGCGTCGCTTCCCGTCCAAAAAGCGATCGTTTACAATCGGAATCGTTTAAACGACCCTCTTTAACCCACTGTAATGGGATATATTTTAACCCATTGTCTTACTATCAACAATTTTTTTTCACCAAAATTTATTATATCATAACGCCAAACCCCTAACAAGGTCTCCTAAAACTGCAGTATGAAAGTTTTAGTGCACATATAGCTTGGAATAAGTTTTTAACAAATCAATCGATTAAAAACCGTGCAATATACATTATATTTTAAAATTAGAAAAATCTATGACGGAATACGATCCCGTAATAAATACATGTTGTCGAGTCTTATAAACATCTTAAAGTCAAAAGTTTAACGTTTGCTAATAAGATTGGTTCTATAATTATAAAAAGAATCTTACATATCAATTTAATAATAAAAGCGTGGCACGAGTAAGTATGAATGGTACCCTACAGTTGGGTTAATAAAATATAAAAAACATATTAAACTTTAATTTTATTATTGCAACCCGGACTAATCCGTAATGGCAGGTAAACGTCATTGATCAAACATGAGAGTGTACCACACTCCTCTATCTTTCTCTTCGCGATGTATGGTTATCATCAAAGCCAAGTTACATATTAGCTGTTGTTGTAACAGCGGTACCTTGCCGTCTATGATCGCGTGGGGTGGTGCCCACGGCTAGCGAAGGAAGCCGAGTGCTTCGCGAGCCAAGTTTTGTTTCTTAAAACGTCAGGGACATTACGTTACACGTCGGACGTGGAGAGAATTTAGGTTGACTTATCTGATGCTATTGTAATGTACTTTACGGCACAGGATTGTGGTATGATAGTGGCTTCAGGTATAAAGGGATATACGAGGTGATGTATTGTCGTTTGGAGAATGTTTTCGCACTGAGTGCTTACCGCGCGTGCATATTTTACAGCGACGCATAGAAATTTTTGCGTTGTCTAAATAGATAGGTCTTACATGATAGTCTTTTTTAGACTTCAGCAGCCCACTTCAAGGGTTTTGCGTTCAAATCCTACTAAGCACGTCTTTACAATAAATGTGCGTTTGAAGATTAAACATCATTCGCCGTTAAGAAATCATCGTGAATAAACGGCACGGCTCAAAGGTTTTCATAAAGTATTAAATGCGTCTCAGGTATACCAAGTAAGAAGTATTCTGCGACCTGACCAGCATTGGAAAGCCCTTACTGTTTGTTTTCAAATTAACATAATACAAAATTTATTCAGGATTGATTTCGTCAATCTCATTATCACTCTCTTATATAATTTAAATGTACATTATGTGGACATTATGTACTAAGATACTTATATCAACGTACGTACCTCTCAATGGGCTACATCAACTTGTATAAAAAAAACAATATTTTATTCAAACTTCCATTTCTCTTTGAAAACTTTATAACAGATCCAATACAAAATATCTCTGAGCGTTTCGTATGAAAATCTGGAATGTATTTCCCGTAGCCCTCAATTCGTATTTGTCACTTCGACTGATCCAAATGTTGCCAATACGCTTACACCAGCGGCTACAACCATAAATATCGTTTGAAGCATGGATATACGAGTACCTTATTCATCGCTATTTAGCTTACATAATGTTTAAAATATTTTATTTTTGCAATAATATCAAAATATTGTACTGTCTTATACATCAATGGGAGATTGAGACATTTTTTGTATAGAATATTATAAGTAGAAATTAACTGATTTCTGCGATGATCGAGTTATCTCAAACCTGTCAAAAGTCAGTAAGTCCTAGGTTTGATACCTGGTTCGGGAGTTGTATTATTGGATTTTTTTACAGTAATAGCACAGAGTTCTATATTCGTACCCAGTGCATGGCAATAGGCTTGCCCTCTGTACCATAATATGACGTATAACAAAATAGATAAATTTAACATAACTTATTACAGATGAATTTAGGAGAGTAATACACTTACCCTTACAAAAAAAACAGGCGTAGTCATATATTACAATAAATAATAATAAAAACCTAAGATCACGCCTCCAAAGAGGTAAGCAGAGCAATATGGAAAACTACCACGTTTTACCAGTTACGTTTACGTCCCACTATAGACTAGGTGGTGAGCTTATTG
>DWEI01003823.1:0-12352 GCA_018245875.1 Mysoria ambigua | reverse complement strand
GTTACGTTTACGTCCCACTATGGGATAGGTGGTGAGCCTATTGCCATACATCGGGCACATAACCAAACTCCGAATCACTTCTGGAAAGTCTGAATTAAAAAAAAATTGTAGTGCCCGACCCGGGAAACGAATCCGCGACCTTCCGATCACAACCAACGAGGCAGTCATTATTATTTCAACAATTACTATTGTGTAAAATTGTTCATAATTATATATAAAATTCATAGCTAAGTGCCGCTTCCTATTTTATAATTTTTCCAATTTTAAAACAGCACAAATTTTAGCATTAATTTTATCACATTAGGAAAATAAAAATGATGAACTTTATTGAAAAAATTATGGACTATAGCATTAGACGGTGACAATTTAATTTGATTTAATTTAATTTGATCGAATTTAATTTAATTTAATTTAATTTTCATAATTTCTTACTAACATAGGCTAAGTTATACTAACCCAAATATGAGATAATATTTCTTGAAATAAATAAATAAATATAAAATTAAATCCCGATCGCGGCCGTAATATCTGTTCGCTTGGCGCCGTCCGCGCGGCGCTCGGCGCTCGCTGGAACACAACGGGCGCGAGCAACTAATACCTGGTCGGGTGCAACCCCAACGCAGGGGCTGTATTAGACTGATGATGAGGTTGGTACGCCGTGATGAGCAAATGTAAACGAAGATAGGAAGCATTTTTGTTGTAACATAGGTCAGTCAGGACTGGCTGTAATCACGGGTTAAAGATCTCCAGCTGTTGCGGTCTCGATATCGAGCCTTCTATCGTTCCACTGCTGGAACATGGGTCTCCTCCCAGAATGAGAGGGTTAAGGACGTAGTCTGCCACGCTGGCAAGTGCGGGTTGGCAGAGTTGACACACCTTAGAGAACATTTTGTTCTTTGAGAACTCCAAGGTGTGTGATTTTTTCACTGTAGCAAATATGTATCTATTTGTAATACTCGCTGCATGTAAAATGTGTTCATGAGTAATTATATACATAATATGTTTTTCTGTGTTCATTTCATTATCATTCCGAGAATTAAGACAAAAACCGACAAGTATCGGTGCACGATTAGCGCAGGACTCGAACCTCGGACCTTTTTTTCCTCGAACGTGGCGGCGCGACGCGTGCGCGCCCTTTGATCCGCGCCGCCAAAGACGCCGCTCTTATCTCGTGTGAGACCAATTCTGTTCTAACAAGTGACAATAATGGTCTGTGCGGTTGATAAATATAGATTTTTTTAACTTCCCGGGACTACGCAAACATACGTGGAGTGCGCGGCGAACACGTTGAGTTACTTATCACATTATATCATATCATGTCATATCTATATCATACCATCTATCATATTATATCAATATCATACCATCATATTAGCGATGAATCAGACAATAAACTATATTATTAAATTTATATCACACGTAAGTAGTGATAGCCTAGTGATTTGAAATTGAGCCGCTTACACCGGTGGTCCTGGATGCCAGTCATCCCTTGCATCACACCTAATTGAAAATTTTGACGATTTCAAAATCACAATTTAACAATGTGTGACAATGAAGGAACACATCGTGAAGAAACTTGCACACAATGAGCATTCTGAACGTTTTCTAGGGCCCGTCAAGTTTGTCCGCTCGCATTTGAACATAACCTTAATTTTTTTGCATGCAGGAGGCTCGTATTCTCTCTGGGGCTCTCTGCTTACCTCGCGAGGGACCTGGCGTGAAGATATGTATGTGAACTCGTGTGCTATAGTGAATCTATTGACAGGATGATGATGATAATTAACCATATAACCAATCTATAGATTCAAAGCCAACCAGTCTTGCACGTATTAAATCTATCTCTTGTTAACTATACTAACAAAATCCATTTATTTCAATAATTTTAAGTTTTTAATTCTATTCATGTTGCCATTTCATTATTTTAATATAAGTTGTGTCTAATTAAGATGAAGAACAATCATGAGAATGATTCCGTCGATAGTATACACATGTAGTACTATCATTATCCTGTCATCATCATCATCCTGACATCATCATCATCCTGTTATCATCACAGGCTGTTTAGGTCGACACAGACCTCACGAGGGGATGTTCTGCGGAGCCGGGTACGAGGGTCGCGGACTGCACTGCACGGCTCCCCGCGCCGCCCCCACCGCTGCCCGATGACGACAGGACCTGTGGCTGTGTCTGGGAGGCCGCGCAGTGCCACTTATTATCTATGTGTGGGTATCTGTGTGTATTTATGTATGTACATATATGTATGTAATTGTGAGCAAGTGGCAACAGAACGGCGGCTGAACAAAAACTTGCATAACCGCTGCTTTTTGGAGCGGCAAACAACGTAAGGTGAATTGCTTCATACTGACCTTGCTCGTGCTCACGTACCACACACTGGAGCATACCTGGCTTCGCTTGTATTATTTATTATTTATTTGTAAATATATTTTAATCTTTCCATAATTTTATTGTGACAATAGGCTATTCCACGAACGCACGTACATACAACATAGAACACATTTATCTACACGTAAAATATACCTGTACACATCATTGACGTTTATATGTGATTGCAAATCCTATATAAATAAACGATTTTTGACTTTGACTTTGACAACTGTACTGTCACACAATAAAGTACAGAAACCCTACGAGATGAGGGATTCGTTCGAGTGAAGTTTAATTAGTCTTGAGCCGTGTTTAGCGCTGGCATGGAGTAAGTAATAAAATACAATGTGACAAAGTTATACCCGTGTGACATTTCCAGAGGCGTCCTTCCATTTTGTTATCATTACTGTCATTGTTATATCCTCACATTGCGTACCCATGTGGCTTACGCAGAGCGCTCCGAGTACAAAATATGCCTTACCCTTGCGCCTCTGACGTATCACTTGTAGGTACATAAATATAAAATATGTAGTCGCACAAAATAACTCGTATATTTACGAACCAACAAATATTATTTAACGATGTCCTTTATGTGGATAAATAATGAAGCATATAATACACGATCAAATGGCGTCATTAAGATAATATTTTCGATTGGTGGCTGAGTCAGCGTTGGGACCGGCGCAGCTCGGGCGGACATTGTAAAATCACTTGTGTGTTAAGGTACAGTCAGCTCCAGAAGTCGATCAACAGATGCACGTTTTAACAATCCCTACACATTCTAAATTCAAATTCAATTTATTCAAAATTTGTTCCCAAGAACACTTTGTGTACGTCAAAATGAAACTACCACCGCTTCGAAAAATGCATCGCTGTGGAGATGAACCGGTAAAGTTCCATAGATGTGCTTATGTGTCTTTTAAATTAAGTACATACTTATAATTTTAAAATATGAGCTAATTTATCTTATCGATTATCAACCACTTAAGAGCCCAACATTTCGATGAAATTCGTAAAACATTTCTGTCTACAACTATTCCGGTATGCTTCGTCAATTTGCTATTTACATTATTTTGATATCTAACGATTTTTAGTATTAATGTTCGTGCTATTTAACTTTATGCTATTACCGCTATTTAACTTAGAAACGATTAAGTAACATCGTAACATCACACCTGTGATCCCAGAATTGGTAGCTGAATGAATGCAGTACTTCACTCATTACGTTTACGTCTTAAACTTGGAAATGATTTTCTCTATATCGACTTTCGGGCCTGATTGTACATACATGTATATAATTTATAAAAAAATACTAAACAATATTTATAATACAATGTTTATATTATTAATACGTTTAGTAATTTAGTAACTTCCAAACTCCGGCAATGACTTGCGACAGTCACCAATAGCTTCCAGTATTCTGAACGTTAAAGTCAATTTAAGTAAGTCAAGGCGACGTCGGCGCTGCAGTCGTTGGACACGAACTGCGGACCGCGCAGTCGGCCCACCGTGCGACCGACGAGGCAGTGGGGGTCTCGTGAAACTTGCTCTGTCGTGTTCACGACGAACTGACGACGAAGTGACAATTTGAAAAAGCGGCCGGCACACGAGCGACGTCTAGACGCGCCCCCGCGGCGGAAGTGGCCGTTACGAAATTAATGCGCCTCTAATTAAATAACAAGCTCCCGCTGGCCGCGCGCGCTCCGCCGCCGTCGAAATAGAGCTCTCCCATCGGCTGGCGTAATGTCGTACTCGTCATTATACGCTCGCACTCTACATCTGCAACCAGAGGCACCAAGTATTG
The DNA here is from genome assembly GCA_018245875.1 of Mysoria ambigua. Lineage (NCBI taxonomy): Eukaryota > Metazoa > Arthropoda > Insecta > Lepidoptera > Hesperiidae > Mysoria > Mysoria ambigua. Next base: position 8,163 of record DWEI01003823.1, on the reverse strand, counting down.
CCAGTACTCCCGCTGGACAGAGGTCTGCTCCCAGGATGGGACGTGTGTGCGTTGTTGCGTGACCTTGCCTCATTCGCACCTGGATGACCCTGGAAACTATTGTGTAGATTTGTCTGCTTCTGAGACGAGAACCGCGTTCAGCGAAAAAAAATAACGTAACCGGTGAAACGTCGGAGTGTTCTGAATTCCTCAGCCTACCTCTTCGGGGATTACAGGCGTGAAGTTACATATTTTTTGAGACGAGAACTGCATCCAGCAGTCGACGTTAAAAATGCTAATGGTCATAGTCATTTATTCTAACAAATATGTGTGTTATAAGGATTAAGTATCACTTGAGGTAACGATGAAACATTATGAGGAGATTTGCAGGTGTAGTGTTTGTCGGAATATTTGTGTGAAATTTGTCAACGTGCATTCAGTCAGGGTGCCAGATTGTGGGCCCGGCGTGTATTGCTCTGAGACGAGAGGTGTCTGATGATGATAAAATCGTTTATATAATAAATTTAATTGTAAAATACAATATACTTAGTAGGTACAATATGTATATGAGATATGTTTGATATAAAAAAACGGGTCATATAGGATACCTTAGCAATGCTATAAGTTGCACATAATGACTAAATGATAAAACTTAAAACGAGAGCAAAACTGGCGAGCATTAAAGTACGTTTAGATTTGCATTAAAACAGCTCACAATATTCACTAGTAAAAAGAGATTAAATACACTGATCAAATTTTTAGAATTAGAATAGATGGAGTGGAAAAAAATCATAACTCATAAATATGACACGCCATCCGGAAATGCAAGCGCGCGCGGCCGGACGTGCGCCCGCGCAAGTGGGTCAGTTTATTTCTGTTTTGGCGGGAACCTAGCCGGAAGCGCCGCCATTGTGGACGAGCTGGGAAGCCCGGAAAAACACTCCCCGGATTTCTAGCTAATGTAATCTTACACGGCGACCAGAACGGTAGCCGAGTGTTGTGTCACGCCGACAATAAAAATATAAACTGCGTCCATTACGGTCGTTACCGGCCACACTTTTCCTAGGAACTCGAATCGGCCGACCGTCCGACGGCCAATTTGGTTCATCGTGCCCGTAATGAAATTTGTATGCGTGGAATTGTAGCGATTTAGTGTTAAAGCATTTCTCAACGTAAACAGGATACACCGTTAATGTTGCCAGTTTGTTTATTTTTTTTTTACAACGTCATTACAATATACATACAGCGGGATTAATTGTTTACGTTAATAGAAGTATTTGTAGGGTTTTCGAGTGAAATTGAAAGTGTGGCTAGTATGAGGGTCAGAAATATCCCACAATGTTACGATGCGGGCTTTCGCAATAATACTCCTCGCGAAGGACACTAAAGGACTCTCAATTAGAATTAATTAAAGACAATTTAGCAATCCCTGAAAATAAATGGTCACCAAACGAGATTTATTAAGCTTTATGAGATTTCGCTTCCAGGAATACGCGTCTTTGGTTATTACCGAATTGTCAATGAATATTTATTCACATAACTGCATGATACTTCCAAACATTTAACGATTTAACGCTGACGTCATTAAAACGTATCTCAAGAAATTCTCGCAAATATTTTTACTATTTACCACGAGCAATCCTTACATATATTAAAACAAACATTCGATGATAAAAATAAGTTTCATTAATATTAAAAAGTATTAATATCGTTTCATTATTTAAATAACGAATAAAAAATACTTATATTAAAATTTTACAGCTGGCAATTAATATTTTTTGTTCGTATTAATACGGGTAGGAATTTCTTACTTCGATAATTAGTTATTTATCGTGCGATGGCATTAAATACATACATATATGTGGCCATGTTTAGGGCCGCGACACACGAAGCGTGACGCGCAGGTGTGTGTAAACTCAACAAATGTTTAATAGAAATACCATTTGAAGGAAATAACATGTGTGATAATCTAACAGGGATCCAAAGATAACGTTTAATTTGGTTTCGTAAGTATCTCGTACTGACTGACATCTTCTTTTATCACCGTATCAAGATCCTACATCCCTTAAGAGGTAGGCAGAGAACACCAAGTGCTAAATATCTTTAACCTTGTCGAGTTATCATTGTTACTATCAATATACCTAACAATAATATAATGTATTAAATATATAACTAAATTTTTGTTAAAATTGTCAAATACCAGACAAAAATTTAAATAAAAATTACGAACAATAGTTTTTATATACTAAAATGAGCATTCTGCATACAAATATAGAAATGCTTTGATAGAGCTTAAAAGAAAATCATTACCAAGTCGGCCGCGATCTAATCTTAATCAAACTATCAAATATCTATAACTACATATATATATAAAAACTATCGATGTAATTATCATGTGCTCTGTTTAGTTGCGTCTTGTCAAATATTCAGTTAAATTGTCAAAGCGGTCAATCATTTCTGCGCGGTGTCAAGTCTGTGGCGTGCACATTATCGCCGGCGTGCCGTTGGCGACGCCGGCCGAACACTTTTTACAACTAATAGCCCGTAATATGACACTATTGACGAGAAATGGAATATTTCTCTCTACGATTTGCATAATTTTTGCGACAGACCGTGAGACTGGAGCTACATATTCTGTGTATGATTGATTTCAGTCGTTTCTTTTTTTCAATGTACCCACGTTTAAATTAAAACTTGTAATGATGTACTGTATCGCGTTTTATAGCGATAAGACCAGTTACACCTACACGTTTTTTTTATTATTATTATTTTCGTTTGATCTGTCTCTAAGTGTATGCATAAAAACTTCTAGAACTTAACTAACTGTCATTATAGTCTCATTATTTATACATATCAAACTAACATTAAGTAAATGATGTAGAAATTAAATTTCAACTTTGATATGATTTCATGTATCGATTTATTTAAATCGTTAGTAACGCCAGCGTTCTAGTTCCGTATAAATCCGTGTGTGGCGCCACCAGTATAGAGTAACTCTTGTTCTATAACTGTCATTCAGTACCTGGTGAGGCTAATGAATAAATCTAAGTTTTTAAACAAATTTCTCGCAGTAATCATCAAATTACAATTATGACACAACTTTTCATTTACGATTTTTTTTACTACGTCGTGTAATGGACCGATCGGTAGAAGATACATTTGGTAGACACGTAACGGAGTGAAATTCTCGATATTTTGAATGCGTTGCTACTGTTCGCGACGTGTCAAGGGCGACCGAGCGCAGGGTTTGTTATAACGCAACGTTTAAGAGGTCACTTGCCACCAAACTGCAGACACTCACGCGATCCTCAAATTAGTCCCATCTTGCATTTAGAGCGTAAGTGTCTTAAAACGGCGCATTTGCCGTTCACAAAAAACTTGGGTGTGCTATGACATTGTCGGTGCTATGAACGCATTCGTTCATTGTTGATATGATTATGCTTTAATTGTGTTCATTAATGTAGATAACCATGTTCATATTCACAGAACGTGTCAATGTTTTTTTTTTACTCCACGAATTTTTCCACTGAACTCGGCCAGCGGTTTTATCGCGAGTCGTTTCTGCTAACATAAAATGATTCATTTGTTATTTATATCACTTTTTTTTTTTACCAAATAATAAGCAACTAAATTTTTTTTTTACATTAATATTAATGCCACTAATTGACAGTGACAGTTTTCTAATTAAAAAAAAACAATATTATGAAAGTATCATAACCTTAATTCATTTCAGTCTGAGTGGATAACCGTGTTCAACATTGCAATTATAAAAATGGTGGAAATAATTATTAATAAAATACATATATATCCACAAATTATGTGTCATCGCCAAGAAATAATAGTTACGAAATAATAAAATCTATTGTATATAGAGTTGCAAAGCTAACATAGCTCGTTTATCTACCGATTTAGGACTGTCATCGTTGACCTATTACTTCCCAGTGCCGGACGCCGGCTGCCCCTGAAGCGCGACGCCATCCCCGCGCCGGGCACGCGGTCGGACCGCGGGGCGCGGCTCGACGCGTCGCCCGCGCCGTGCGCCGCGCCGCGGCCGGCGCTCGCACACGCCGATAATCCGACAGCAATTATCAGCGGCTAATTACAAGTTGGCGGGGAAGCTTTGTCGAACAATGTGCGATATCACATCACACACGTATCATTATCATCACGCGAGCGGCGCGCGATAATTGATGGCGGTTTGCAACGATTAGCGGCGGGGATCGGAAGTTTGATTGATGTTGCATCTCGAGCATGCGCGTGTGAGGAGTTCGGTCGTTATAACACACGCGACATCACGCCTGTAATCCCAGAAGAGTTAGGCAGAGGAGTGCGGTACGCTCCCACGTTACACCAGTTATAGTTACTTACGTGACACTTTGCAAGAGAAGCCGAATCTATTGTCATACACCGAGCACATATTCAGGATTTTTATTATAAAATAAACACCTCAGAATCAATAAAGAGGAATGACAAAAATGATAAAATCGTGAGAAAAACGGCACAGAACCAATTTCGCAACACATTTGCGGGTTTTCTCCCAGGTTATAGTAAAACACGTGTCGAATCGTCAATGAGTATTGTCCGCGCTTTTTTGGTGGTCAGACAATGACCAGCGAGGTTTCCTGCTATTGTGGACTTTTTTCGTAACAGTACCACCACCAATATTCCAATGCGACCTCCTAAATATGTGTTAGTAAATATATTTCTGTATTTGCATTTTCATTTTAACTGACGGCTTTGACTGTCTGCTCATCCCGACAAGGTGTGTGATGAGTGTGGTCATATAATAATAATAATAGTTAAACGGTTTTATTAGATACTTATTTATATCCTGTGACTGGTAAAACTCGGGCATAAAATGTTGGTAAGTTAACAAGCTGACAGAATAAATAATTCTAATTATTATAACAGTATATTGGGCTGTAAATTTACTTTTACAAACGGTACTTTTACAAATGGTACTTATACTTTTACTGATGGTACTTTTAATTTTAAAAACGGTATGTCTTCTTTTACAAACTGTAATTAAACTATTTTAAACGATACTTCCACTTTAACAAACGATGCTTCCACTTCAACAAACGATACTTCTACTTTCTCAAAAGGTACTTCCACTTTAACAAACGATAGTTATACTTTTACAAATAGTATTTCCGATTTTACAAACGGTGTCTTAATCTTTACAAACATTTAACGAACGGCAAATCCAATGAAAAAAATAGTACCGACCCTACTAAAATCTTTAGAACGTTTCCACGGAGTAAAATGAAAATTAAAAATTGTGGAAAAATCATTACAAAATGTGTCAAAAATTAATATCGACAGAGCGATTAACACTTGGTTCATTAACAATGAATCAACGCGACCGGCCGGTAAGCCGCGCGCCGCCCCGCGCCCGAGGCGGCGCGCGCTGGGCTACATCTGACACGGCGCCAGTCGGTATTAGAAAAATAATCTACTGTAATTATTGTGAAAATAAAATTTCTCAACCGCGCCACTCGCTCATTCGTTTTAATTTGCTTCTTGCGCGTACTCGTATGTCATGAGGTCATTATAAACTGGCTAGCTCGAACTCTTCTTCATTGAAAGTTCAGTAACCAGTAAAACGTTGAAAGTTTCTATGATGTTAATATGTTAGTACATATTTGTTTTAGTTAATTATTTATTCTAATCCATTTACCCAGCAAATTATAAGTTCTCCGCTGGACATAGATCTATCCTAATCCGCGCCAGGCCATCCCGTCGCGGCTGTATTGGGGTCTAGGTGTGTTCAACTGTTTTGTTAAGACAGGCCATGTCCTCTCATATTAAACATTTCTCACCATCCTCGGTCGATTGCAGTCAACCGCCGAATATAAGTTTTCCCTTAGAGGTTCCGCCAATAATACTTTTATAAATATAATCAAAAGAAACACATACATTTGTAAATAAACACAATTGCAAGTCAGGTCAGGGTATGTCCGTAAGTAATTGTATACTGAGGAGGAGTCTAAAATATACACCACTAATACCTTCAGGAATAGCACAATATTTATCATTATATGACATAATTATATGTATGAAGTGAAAACTGTGTATAGTAACACTCGGTAATAGGCACACCCTCATACCAAGGTTTACCGTTACAGATTAAAAGTAAGTGTTACACTCCTCTGCCTACCCCTTCGCGGAATCATCGGCGTTGTATTATATTGAAACTGTATAAAAAATGAGTACAACATACAATGCCAAATTGGTGTCATCGACCCGTGCTAAGAAGTTTGGTGAAGAGCGAATGACCGACGGAGAGATAGGTTCATTCGCTCACTTCATTACGCGACATCAAAGGGGGAAACCTCCCCGTCAGGGTCGCCCGGGGGCCAATCTAATTTTTGTGCCGATTTTATTGAATCTCGCCCGCCGAGGACGAGTAACTCGGTTACTTTGACATAACATTTTTAAGTACAAACATTTTGTGCGAGAGTCACCTGATGGCGCGCACAAGTATTGTTATTGGAACATTAACCATTTTGCGTAAACTATAATTATTCCCTTACAACTTGTGTGTATTTTCTGTAAATTGAATGTAAAACATTTAATGTAAACATGTACTTTGAAAGGTTTTGAATATAATTAAATTTACTGTCAGTTACAACTGAAACAAAGAGAATTGAAATATTTTGTTTTAAATATTTCTTTCACACTCACTATCATTTTAATAGAATTTTCATTATAGATTACGAATATTTACACATATGCTTAAATTATCCTAATTGAGAAGAGGTATTTGCGAAAGGATCATTTTACAGTTTTTAATGATTACCGGTTTGCATCATTAACGTGTTCGAAATTCAAAACGAGGCTCCAACGTGAATATCTCAAATCCAAACGCAAATACGATGAAGACTCGAGCGACACAACTTGATCCTAGCGGAACACACTGCACGTTGGAAAAGCGGAACTTTCTCAATAGCGGGCGAGTTCCTTGCGCGCGCATGTGTGCGCGCCCGTCGGCGTGGGCGTGTGGGTGTGTGGGTGTGTGTATAGGTGTTCAGGATCAGTGGCCGGCGCGCGCGCACCTGCCGCGGTTCCCACGCCTCGCCGCCCGCGCCCCCGCTCCCCCCCCCCCGCCCCCGCCCCGTGACGTCACATCCACACCGGCAACGGTCCGCGGTGCCGAACTCGTTTTTTATTGCCCCATTACGCAAAGAAATGTACCGCGATTGAATAATTTGACGTGCTCTAATTTTGGAATAAAACAATTTTTAAAAAATCCCGCTGGTCGTGTTGGTTGCAAGCGTGAGCGCCGATCGGGAGGTTTCGGGTTCGATTCCCGGGTCGGGCACTCAATTTTTTTTATTTAGATTTTCTAGTATTGGCTCGGAGCCTGGAAATGTGCCCGTTATAATGGCAATAGGCTCACCACCTATTCTACAGTGGAACGTAAACGTAAGCGGTGAAATATGGGAGTGGATTACACTCCTCTGCCTACCTTTTTGGGAATAACAGGCGTGATAATACATTACGTTCAATTAAAAAAACCATTTTTGTCTAATACACTCGATCCGCTGAGTTACTTTCCTAATTTTGTTGAATACAAACGCTTAAGGGCAAGTGATAAATTATCTATGATTAATTAATTTGGCACAAGTGGTATTTTATCAAACACCACTCAATAATCGATTCTAAAACCAAGTCTCGTTTATAATTCTTATTGCAGATGTGTTTGGTTAATAGCATCGTAAATAGTAAGATGTGTTTGGTTAATAGCAGATAAACAAAGTGCGTGAGGACTCCCCATAGAGATATTAGATACGTAGAATTGAACAAGAGTACGAGCAAATAGTCGCCTCTACCACAGAGAGGGAAAGATATTTAATTTGGTACTCTTGTCTCTTTTTAAAATATTGTATCCGCTAATAACTACGCACGTCAATTACCGTAGGTATACTAAATGCAAGTTATTTATTTCTCAATCAACGAGAAATTAACGCTTATGGTTCGTCTACCTTATGTATTATATCGCTATGAGATAAGCTTAAATCAATACACAATAATATAAAAAAATATCAACTAATACCGGTGGTAATAAAACAATGCAGCTTATAGAAACTTCTTGGCTTTTACATCAATGTATATATTTATGTTGTTTACTAATTAAATATACTATTCGGTCTAGATCAGCGTAATAGAGGAAGACTTTAG
>DWEI01003822.1:0-12356 GCA_018245875.1 Mysoria ambigua | reverse complement strand
TATAATGAATAAAATAATTTGACTTTGAATGCAGTTAAGCAGATATTCGAATGATTATTTGAGTTATTTTGTTTTAGGTTCAATTATTTTTATACTTGTTTTATATTTGTGTGTTTATCTTGTGTTATTGTTTGTATGTCAATAGTTATATATGTATATATGCACATATATCTCTGTTGTAATTGATTTTGTCCTGATGGATTTTTCTAATTTGATTTGTGCCCGGTCTATGGCGATAGACTCAACTCCTATTCCATAGGGGGACGTAAAGGTATTTGATGGATCGTGAGAGTCTACTGCTCTTCTACTTTTTCGGGGATTGTGCGTTTGCTTGTTTGATGCAGCGTAGTTTTCCATCCGTACTACTTACGAAACAGGAAATTCGGGATTATAGTTGAAAGTGCAAAAACGTATTATTTATTTTTACTCATCTTCACAGATTCGGGATTAAGTCATTAGTTAAGGATTTTCCATATATTCCAAAGTTTCCATAGTTTCCAAAATAGTTCAAATTTTGTTTGGTTAAAAAAAGGGACAGACAGATGTATATACGTGGTTTGACGGTCCACAAGTCCGGTCGTTTATTTATATGGTGAGTCACGTACGCTACAGTAAATATGAGAGTATGTGGTATGATGAAATGTTTACACTATCAGCCAATATCAGTTCACGTAAACACCACCGACACAGCTATGTACTAAGTGCGTGGTTAGTTCCAAGTCTATTTATTTATTTACCGAAAGAAGAAGAGAGAATTAAATAAATTATATTTCAGTCAAAGGTCATTTATTAAAATTGAGATATAAAACCATCATTCATATGAAATTTTATTATTAGTGTAATAAAATGCTGGAACTTAGGAGATGTTGTCTTAAAGAACTTGCTTGTATCTTGGCCGAAGCAACCGCTGCTAAGAAATTTGAACTTCTTAGATAACTTCATTGCATTGTTACACGCTTTACACTGAAACTTTTATATCGGATAGCTTACACGTGTGGAACGATAGTTACAAATAAGGTCGACAACAATAACTATAATGATCAGACTGAAGGAAAGTAGAAAATGAAATTGGAATTGTGATTTACATGAGGTATTTTAATACACAAGTGTGTAACTTATTGGAATTACAATACGCAAGTGTGTTACTTATTGGAATTATAATACACAAGTGTGTTACTTATTGAAATTATAATACATAAGTAAGTCTCTTAAATGAAATTTGAATGTATAAGTAATTAATTTAACTTACATGAAACTTGTAATACATAAATAACATAAGCAGATTGAGTTTATGTAACAAAAATAAACAACTCGGAGTTGCAGTTTACAAGTAATTTTAATTGGAATTGTTTTACACAAATAAGTACTAATAAACTATTACGGTTATTGATGTCGCTCCCCGTCTCTTTGTGTTATCTCACCCGGAATTAATCCGCGCGAGGCCCGACAGAGTGGGTTTTAGCAATTAATGGTTATCGTATAAGCCCGTTCCTGGCCACGTGTGGCTAGAAGTAATTCGTTTTTGTTTTAAGTTGTCCTATCAGCGTTTTATGTGTGAGTACCGTTTGGTTACTAATCTGTACACTACGTGACGCCTTCTTGAGGCTTCTGATACTAAGCTCTCCGGTGTATTGTACTCTTATTATGTATATGTATTACACGGTTTTTTTTATATTTGATATTTTGACTAACTGTCGGTCGTGTTAGTTAATCGAGATGTCCAGGGTTGAAATTCATGGTTAGGCACTGTTAGATTTTAATAACTTCGATTTTCTAGTAGTGGCTCGAATTCTGGATGTGCTTGATGTATCAATAGGGTCACTATCTATATAAATCTGAGAACATATTACGCTCCTGTGCCATTTCAGGTCCGATGGATATTTGAAGTTATCTACAACTATATTGATATTTTTGCTGTTGGTGAAAAAAAAACAACAATCAATATATTGCTGTACTACTCCCTATACTTTTACTATTACTCTTACTATTACTCCACTGCTGTCTATACTTTAGTTTTTGTTATCGAACTTAGCGATGTTCGATTCAAATAGCTATATCAACACTACGATCCAAGCCATGGATGTCACCTCACGACACTTTGTCTTATCTCATCCCGAATTAATCCGCGCGGCCTGACCGGGCTCGCTTCAGCGATTTATGGTTTGTGTATGAACTCGACCCGGGAGTGTAGTTTGAAGTAATTTAGTTTTTGCGGTAATTTTGGCTTGTTTTTTACTACTGCCAAGTCCTATTAAGTAGATGTTTTTACATCGTCATCGTAATTAATCTGTCTTTGTACTCTGCCGGATATACGCTTCATGTAATGAGTATATTTTCGCATTCATCTTTTGCAGATCGTAATCTCGTTTAACCATATTCGTAAACCATCATATTGGATATAAGATGTTGGGATTTCCTATTCAGGGGCACCAATTTGGCGGAAATATTTTATCAACAGATTCCTAACAAAATTACCAATTCGACCGAACTTTTATGGTTAGTGCAAGAAAATAGTTGTCGTATGTTTCTATGTTAATGGAAGAAGTTAATGTTTTGAACGCAACTTCTTGCATATTCATAGCATAAGAGCTTTAGTTTACGGTAGTTTTATGATAATTATTATTTTTATCAATTTATGTATGTCGAGAATGAATATTTATATCACCAATTTATGATAATGAAAGTATAAAATCCTGCAATTAAATATTACTGCAGTATTATGGTCTCACTTAATTGCAGCTATTGTTCCTTGTTAAGGAATTTTGATAGATACTAATGTTGGTGACCGCGTAGATTTCTGATTTTCTTATCGTTTTAATCTTTACAGCAAACATTATTATTTTACAACCTATTTATTCTCTTTTTAACATTTAAAATTATTTAATTTTATTACATTCGAAATATGTGTGACATTGCATTTTACCATCTGCCAAATATATTTTTGTACTATCAAATTAATAAATTCTCAATTCTACCATATTTGAAGGAATAAATTGTTACTATTATTGAAATTTGTATTAATAATACACATCTCTTCCTTAGATACAGCGATGTAACTTCGGTATTATCTTAGAACAAACTCGGGCGTAGTTCCGTGCCACACATCTAATATAAGAATATGGGATTGTGTTCATTGCAATCAGGAACAAACGCCTAACCAAAAGTAAACCAAACCAAAAGTGCGTAGATATGCTTAGGCAGTATCAATGTAATCATTACATGTATTCTGAAATTGTTATATTTATTGCTGTTCTACCAATTATGATTATTCTAAATACATATTTTAACAATTTGATAATTATATCAAATTAATAGTAGGTATTCTATGTGTTAAACTATTCAGTAGTAAACACTTAACTATCGAATTATTCCATTTATATAACGAAATAGATAATTTATGAACGTGAATGGTATTCGCGTTTTAATACGTGCAACCGCGTCGTTCGGCTGGCTGTACCTGTGCAATGTAAATGTAGGTAGCTCTGTATGTGCGTATTGTCGCTAGCCACGTGTCATGTGGTGCGTTGCGGCAGATTTATCGCGTCGTTCAGGCGTCCGCGTGTCAATGGCCAAGCCCCATAGGTTAAATATTCAGCTGTTGCTTAACGTTTTGGGGGAAGTGTATTAATTGTTATTTTAATAGATCGTACCCTAATAAAACTGCTGGTTTTATTATAATCGTTAGCGTTGAACGTTTCTTGTTGATACGATTTATTAAGAGGTGCCTGAGGAGTTATGTAAAACAGTGTAGTAAACTACCATGTTTCACCAGTTATATCTGGATCCCACCATGTGTATGAGTTGAACCTATTACCATACAGCGGGCAACAATTCAGAATGCCAGAAATTTACTAATTTACCAAGAATTTACTAATTATAAAAATCTTTAATGCAGGATTTAAACTCAGGACCTTTCGATCGCACTCGCTCGATCTACGAGAGAGTGATCGCCGTTGTTTGTTGACTTTAGCTTCATATTTTATGAATAGGTACATCATAATGCTACGACTCTAACGGAATTGGGTCTTGGCTCCAAATTCCTTTATTCTCGAGCATAAACTGTGTGTGAAGTTACGTTTACGCCCTCTACTCTTACACACGCCGCGCTACTTTTACATTGATGGAGTTGAAGTTGAAGGTGGTAGAACCCCCTGTGGTTCGACTGCGGCGGCACCACCACCACACCTACTCCTGCCTTATAACAACAGTGTTAAGCTGCTGTGTTCTGGTTTGAAGGGTATGGTAAGGGAGATATACTTTTTGAGGCATTCCAGCTTAGTCCTCAGGGGTAGAGGCGCATCTGTGGTCGACCTAAAATAGAAATCTAATCTTATCTGAAGTTAATTACAAATATCCGTGGGCGCCAGTTGTCACGTACCGTACCGTCAGATGGACTGCATGTTCGTCTGCTACTTACGTATTATAAAAAAATTCTCTAATTTTTATCATATTTGATAATCTTTGTCTTTGGATGCAAAACAAATTTGTTCAGTTCACGTTTTGCCTGCTTGTACATTTTCAAACGAAGCAGAGTCTGTGAACTTTTACCTACCTTTAACTCTACCTTTTATCTTTTGTTTTAAAAATGCTACGAAGCAAAATTGTGCTGTTTGCTGAAAACTCATTTCGTTACTTATACCTAGTTTGCAAGTCACCTCAAAATTTTCGAAAATAATGATATGGTTTTGGTAATTTTGACTTACGTTCCTTTCATAGATGGTTAAAATGTTTTTAGTAGAATTTTAAAACTTTTATTTAATTTACAATTACATTCCTAGATTCTATAAATTTAAACTAAGCGTTTCATTTCCATTGTTTACCTCATAAACGGCAGCGACAGACTATAAAGAATCATTAATTATTAAAAAGTGAATGAACCTCTTAAAAAAATACTTTGATTGTCACACGCGAAGTTAGCATTAACATTTTGTTCATGTTTCTTGTGCATAATAAATGTACATTAATATAATAAATTAAATTAAATATCATGCACTTAAATTCAATATACATAACTCAAAATTTATACAATTTCAAAAAAATAGAAAATAATTAAAACAATTGTAAACAGATAAAAGTAACAGTTAGATGAAAATAAAAGGAGAATCACATAATTGACGAAAGTCGATATAATTGTAATATATACACGGATAAATACAAAGCATATATAAAGCAAGCATGTAGTTATGACAAATTTTCTGCACCTATAATAAAAAACTACAGTAGAACTCTTATGAATCTTTGCTATAATATTAAAATATACTTAATAGAATTTAGCTTATAGCTACGAGTCATAATGACATGAATTCTAGGTTTTTAACATTAATTTTGTAACTTTACGTGTTAAAATTTCATTCGCACTGAGCTCTTGCGCGGGAACCTGACCTGGATTATAGGAAGGCCACTTATTACGCTGCTTCAGTCTCCGCGGAGCGAAACGCATCCCCGTCGACGTTGTACATGTTACGTGCATCGTGATAAGTATTACATGGACTCCAGCTTATTTTTATGTAATCTCAATTTGCGTGAAAACTACTGAATGCGTTTTAATGAAACTTTACAATATTATAGTTTATACAACAGCATAACACAAAAGTTATAATTTATAAAGATATTCTATGAATTGTGCAAAATATCAAGTACAAGTAAGTAGGATATGCCGACTTGGTGTCCGCGTTGCCCCCCTCGGCTCTTACCCCTAGCTCGCCTGATCATCTTTTTTGTCTTGGTATTTGATTTTTTTTATTTCTCTGTTGTGCAACATATAATCTACTGTTCATCCTAGAATTCCCACGAGGTCAGTATTTATGCGGGAAAAACTGTGACACACTGATTTCCACGCGGTCGGAGCTGCGGACACAACTAGCATCAAATAAAGAGCGTTTGAGGAATTGTGTTGAACAATGTGACCTTGTAATTTAAATTTTTATATGCTCTGTTAATTTAACTATATGATTAAGTGGCTTAGAGTTCTATATTATACATGTCTGTACATACATACAAATCTTCACGCCAGGTCTCTTACGGGATAGGCAGAGAACACGGAGTGTCAAATATCTTTATCCTTACAGACCCGGCGCGCCTCCTCCGCATTCATAGCTCTTTTCATACATGCACGTTGTTTTCGGAGACTTCTAACTCCCCCATCAGCCAATATTTGGCCTATTCCGTCAAGATAGGTGAGTCTTGGCCTCACTCGGCACCTGCGTCCCTCAATAATTCCCTCGCTCCTCGTCTCTGTCTTTCGTATATTTCATATATCATTTCATGTAATACGATGAACATATTTACTATCAATAGAGTGCTAGATATCGAGGTGAACGACTGATTTATGACATTAAACCTAGAAACTCTGTAAATGTTACGAGGCTAATGCGCAACAAAGCAAAGTTTGCGCTAAAACGTTCGCAGTTAAATGAAGTCGTGCCGCCTTAATGACTTTTATCCACTGATTTAATTGAACTTTTCTTGATTGCTTTCCATTCTCTGTTACCATTTTAGAAAGTTTGCTCCTCGCTTAGATTAACACTTGGACTGCAGGAAGTTAGATATACATACTTGTGAAAAGTGAGCCTTTTAATCTGTTCCTAATATATGTATGTATAATATGAAGCCGTTTAACTTGATTTACAAAGCCTGTATTTCATACTCATGTACACTACTTGTGCAAACTTTGCGTAAGCCGATGTACAATTTCAAGTATTGTTTATTATGTATTTCAAGTTAGAGATCCAAATACATTACAGATTCGAGAATGCGGACATTACACAGAAGGTACACAGTACACAAAAGGTACACAGTACACAAAAGATACACAGTACACAGAAACATAATGTATACGTTACAATAAATATGTACATATTTTGTAATAAAGTGCACAGACAGTAAACAACCGAAATCTACCAGCTGCATCACCGATACTTTAAAATAATAATTTATACATATATCAATGGGGATGAATATACGTTTACTTGTTTTTGTAAAACTATTTTAATAGCTGTCCTTTTTACTAGAAATTCTTGTAAAGAAAGTTTGGTTTTCAGAAAGATATTTTTTCATCACGTTAAATTACGTATCTTGTTGTAATTAAAAATAAGCCTAATGAAACGTATCACGAGCAAAGATGGTAGCGTCAGCAAAACATTATTAAGATTGCTGCCTCTGTTAAGTTATCATCATACCACAAATATTTGCAAACCAACTGATAGTGATTTAAAAAAACGGAATGATAGATAATAGTCAGAAAGTAGAGGCGATTTATTTTATGTTTATGAAATATCACGTCTATATTTTCTGGATTTATCTGTTAAATCAGGGGTTTCAAACTTAAAAGCTAAATAGGACTAAAAAAAGAATGGTTAATTTTAAGTGGGACGCAAGAAAACAAATCAATGTGCATGGGTTCCCCTTAAGAACCTTAGGGATCCGCATTACAACACCAAATAAATCAACTAATAAATATTGATTCCTTTCTAATTCACATTCATTGCCATTATGCATTAAGTGCGCCTTTTGTATAATCTTTCTTGTTAGTAGGTAGTACAATAAGGAGTAAATAAATAAAATTTTTATTTTATTTTTACTTGCGTCGAATATATTGATAGGGCCGCAAAAACGTCTATCTCGGACCGCATGCGGCCCGCGGACTGTGGGTTTGACACACCAATGTAAATTTATACAACCTACTACAGATATACTGCGTTAATTCAAAAAAAAAAATTTTTGCTGGCTGTATACCAAGCTCGAACTGTCATTTTTAATTTACTGTGACAACGTTACACGCCGCTTTGCATGCGCCCGGGTTACTCGACCCGCGTTTATCCTTTACGGGCACTTGATGGTCCAATTAAACCAGTAAGTGGCCGTCAGGCAGAGGAAGAGTTTAAGCGTATTTTTAGCGAAGTATTCTGGCCAATTTATGGCTAGATGCATTGGAAAGATTTTCGTAGTCATTTTTATTGCGAACGCTGCTGTAATGGTTTGGTAATATTTTAAAAATGAATGTTGAATTTTTAATCATTTTTATTCTTGTTGCGATTTTAATTTATGGGCATACTCGTACATACATAATTATTTAGACATACAAGTAAATACCGTCTAATCCTATGTTTTTTTATTTATTGACTGCCCTGTTGGTCGCATCGGTTGCAGGTGCGACTGGCAATCGGAAGGTCCCGGGGCCAATTCCCCGGTCGAACACTACAAAATTTTCTAATTTAGATTTTATAGTAGTGGTTCGGAGTCTGGATATGTGCCTGATGTATGGCAATAGGTTCACCTCCTATTCCATAGTGGGACGGAAACGTAACTTGTGAATCGTGAGAATGTTCTACATTCTTTTGCCTACTTCTGCGGGGATTATAGGCATGAAGTTACTTTTAAATCATGAACTTAATACATAAATCACAAATCTTAATGTAGAGCCATTTATATAAGAAAATTAATTCTGGGTACATGTAGAATAATGATATTTTTGCGATGTGAAATGTTTTTATTTTGTTAATAATAGCATCGTAATATGTTTGTTATGTTAACAGTAATGGTAACAATATTGTTAATAACAACATATTTAACGTCTATTACTTTTATCCTAAGCTATTTTTTGTTATATCTGATACACTGTACAATATTTTAGTTGTAAACAGGGTTACCCTAATCAATTATAAGAAAATATTAGCAAAACGAAATATAAAACGTCGCTAGGTTGATTTTCGTGCGATACCATGCACGGTGTCATTCATCTATGTCACCGCGCTGCGACAGATGTCGGCGAATGTCACGCGATATCAGTTTCCGGCGCCATAATTTACTAGCTGTTTGTTACTTTGAACATATTAGTAAATGGGCGATTTGTGATGTCACAAGCTAAAATGATGTCATAACTAATAGTGTTAAATTGGTTAACGTTATTTGTATGAAAATCACGCCTGTAATGTCCCGAAGAGGTTGACCAAGGATTGTAGTAGGTATTCCCACATACCACCAGTTAAGCTGTCTTATATAATAGGGGGGAAGCTTTTTGTCATACATAAGGTACAAATCGGGCTGTATTCTTTGCTATTTTCATACCTTACTTAGACCTCTGCATTTGGTTCACATAACACCATTGGGCATTCGTCAGCCTCAGTCAAGTTCTCCTGCAACTACTTCGGCAAAACTACTTCAGTGCAGATGCCTTAAGATAGCACTTAGTGGCGTTCTGTAAGTCTGGGACAAAGTTTCTCACTATTATCCAAACAGTTTGGGAACTCGATGCCGCGCGCTGGATCACGTGCGAATAGAAATTCCGGCAGAGTTTAAGCACACCTAAGTCCTGCCCACTTGCACAGGAGGCTCTACGTTACTGAAGTTGCTTAGCTTTACATTACCATAGTAAAATAATAACAGTGTATTTATAGCTACCAATAAGTAAGTAAACAAGTCTATTTGTTATGCGGTTCTATATACGAAAATTAATAGGATATAAACGGCGTAATGTATCCCACGACCATGATATATATGGTATGACTTGAAATGGGTTAATCGTGATTGTTATGCTTGTTTTCGACATTCCTATTTTTGTATTATTTCGGTAAGATCGCAACTAAATGTATACAGTTATGTAAGTTGAAAGATATTATTTTTTTACATTTTGTTATTAAGATTTGTACCTTTTTACATTTTGTGATTAAGATTAAGATTTTTGTGGTGGGACGTAAATTTAATTGGCGAACCTTAGGAATGTAATACATTTCTCTGCCTATCCCTCGGGGGACTATAGCCGTGATGTTGCGTAGAATGGGACTTCTAAATTTCTTCCTATTCACCGTTTGTTATCAAAAAATATATTTACCAGCTTAAAATAATCATACACTCTGTATATTAATGTTGTTATTTCTACCTCAATGATAATTCAGGCACATAATTTGAACACCCTTTTGTTCCTAATTGTTCAATGCCTTATTCGAAGCGATCAAACTGATCCGTTTGATCGCTTTACAGCTCCCTGATCACAATACAGTGTGATCTTAATGGCTCAACCCAAAGACATTAAATTCGTCGTTCCAAGAATGTCCTATGCTTAACGTAAAAAAAAAAATATTCATAACTATATGTATATATAAACGCTATCCACTTTCAAGTAATTTAACTCCTCGAGATTGGACCAGAGATTCCTCAAAATGCTTTAATAATTTTTATCGTGAATAGTTTTTAGATGTGGGCGATAATAAATTTGTACTTTTATTATATGTATTCTGCAGTGGTTTCGAATATAGTTTTCTTTCTTTCTTCAATGTGTAGCTTCAATTTATAGCTATTTTCATTATGGAGTTTCCTTGGACTATATCTTGGCACGCATTAATAAATTTACAAGTACGACTATAACAGGGAAGAAAGACATGGTAAGAATCTCGAATACTGTGCAAATAGCCATAATTATGTCTTTGAGCTGTGAGGTCCGCCAACCTGCACTTGAGCAGCGTGGCAGACTATGGCCTCACCCTTCTCATTCTGAAAGGAGGCCCGCGTCTAACAGCCGAATGATAAATGGATGGGTTGTTAGTGATGAATGGATGAATAAATGCGTATTTAGACCGTCGCGTTTAAAAGATCCTGGTATTTGGCATAAGTACAAGAGCAATTTATTTAGAATAATCCTTCAGGGCAAGTGGCGGCTGTAACATATTAAGGTTTGGTCCTTACATAACTGCCCGACTTGCTGTTTAGTAGACAAACTGACTTGTCAGATAAAAACCATTAAACGACAGACTGTAGTATTTCTGTACGTGCTTGTATTCAGTTTTTACCGGGTAAGTGATAATAAATATCAAATGAGTAAAGAGTGGAATATAAAATTATATTTAAATAGTTTTAAGCATTATACTTAGATTTACATACTTTTTAATAGTGGCCAGTATGTGG
Source organism: Mysoria ambigua (assembly GCA_018245875.1). Taxonomy (NCBI): domain Eukaryota; kingdom Metazoa; phylum Arthropoda; class Insecta; order Lepidoptera; family Hesperiidae; genus Mysoria; species Mysoria ambigua. Next base: position 1,457 of record DWEI01003822.1, on the reverse strand, counting down.
CCAGTCTACGGCAGTGTACTCACTTGCATTTTATAGTGGAATCTAAACGTAGCTGGTGAAATGTGGGAATGTATTACTACACTCCTTATTATATTGTTATAATTGTATTATAATTACATTATTATTACATAATAATTACATTACAAGTATATTATTATTATATTATAAGTCTACATACATATTAGCTTGTCTACATTTATTGCTAGACATAGGTCTCTCCTGAGTACTTTTGTTTATCATCATTAGTTATCATTGACTCATCCGTTTATACGCTCATTATGCGACTCGGTCTTAAAAAAAAACCGTTTAAAATTGGAATGTATAAATTGCCATTTTCCAATATGGCATTTTTCCAACGTGTACATGTCACAGATAGGCGTGTTCGTCAATATTAGCCCGCTGTCGTCCGGTACAGATGTGATGCGAACCGATAAGTTAAGCATGCGGATATCCGATCGGGATAGATTAATGTATGCGTCAATTGGGACATGTATCGTTCTCGTTCATTCTCTGCGCAGGTTCATTCGTTCTTTTCATTATGTGAATGTTAATTTTGCGTGCAGTTGTAATCAAATGTTTCGTCATATCTACATATGTAAGTGTTAATGGTAGGCTATTTTTATTTTTATTACTAAGCGATCACCTCATTACGGTTACTCGAATGTTACTGCCAGAAAAAATAAAACTTAAAAAAAAGCTGTATCTGAGATATGTTTACATGTGTTCTAACAATTGGAAACTGAGTTATAACAATATTCAAACTGCAACACAACAATGAACAAAAACTTATAGAATCGCAACATGTACGAGTAGGTTTGTGACATTTCTAGATGACCTCACAAAATTACTTCATCTTTTTTCCTTTCACTGTAGAAATAATGAAATAATAAAGGAGAGCGTTATGGCCGTAGTCTCAAATCCTTTATATTTTTGAGTGCAAATTGTCACGAATCGTATTACTATTCTACTCGATCGTAGCTCGTCGACTTTAGTGAAGCAAGATATTAACGATCGGCTTTAGTGATTAAACAAGATAAGGGTTAGTTAGGACAGCCTTAAGGTGTTTAAGATGCCTAGATTTAATATACTTTGTTCGTGGCATCTTCAACTAGTCTTGTGTCTTTGGGACGTTAAGTAGAAAGATGTTTTGAGCGTTTGTACAGGATAATCACGCTGTACGCTAATAAGGCTTTAAGTTAGATGGTGTTAATAATAATATAAGATCATCATATCAAACCTGCGGTTCATTGTAGAGATAGGTAGAACTGTGTACTATTATTGATTTTCAGCAGTTCGAAATTTGCTTGAACATTTTTAAAACCTCAATAAGTACATTTATCGAATCGATATCGAAATCGCTATTTAATTTTTATATTATAATATTTAATTCTTTTTTCAAGATAACATCGAATATTCGAGATAGTGGTACAAATAGCAGCTCTATTTGTCCCACAATC
>DWEI01003821.1:0-12356 GCA_018245875.1 Mysoria ambigua | reverse complement strand
TAGTTTTTAATATATTGAATATGTGTAAATGAAGTATAATACTCGCAGTGATAATACCTATATTTTAAATCTAAATTGACACTTTTAAAATCCAAATTGACTCTTTACAAAGTCTTGTGTAGAGCACACAATAGAAACTTCCTTCAATTTATTGTACAATTACTAATTCATTCATTCATTAATTATTTTACATTGAATTACGCTATGTAAATTAATGTTTTAAGTGGCTACAGGTCTTTTCAGACCCCACTACAGAATACCGGTTTATTTCGTAACTTCGGTAGGTATTTCTGTTATATTGTAAATCAGGGTTTGAACAAAATGAACATTATATGATTTTATTTTATTAATGTACTCACACAAATAACAAACTACAATGAATATAACCAGTTGTATGAGGGCCACTACTTATTCCATATTGAAATATCTTCCAGTCCGTCCGCGTTCCCGTCCAGGTCCGTTGGTGAATATATGTTCGTCGAGACCAATCTATTATTTGTATTTAACTTATTATTATTACTTTTTATTGTCAAATCATCACGCCTGCTCGCTTGCGGGGTGGACTGAGATCACCAAGTGAAAATTATCTCTATTCATCGCTCTCTTCGTACACTAATACGGTAAAGTGTCATTTTTAATATACGACCAATGACTATGATGTACCAAAACACGACAATACTGTCGGTAAGGCACGTGTGTGCGGGCCACGTGTCTGCGTCACGTGGGCGCCTGCGACCTGTCCGCCGCACCCCACTCGCGCCGCTGGCCACCGAGTGGAGGCCGGGCGGCGGAGAGACCATGCCGTGGTTTTGTCAATAATGCTGCAGTTCAGTAGCAGAACCGGGCGCACTGCGGTTCACCTACACGGCTCAGTATTTTCTAAACGTACGTAGACATGTTACGTTCACGACGATGCCCTCACGCGGTAGGCAGAAATGAAACGTGAACAGAATATACGTCTCCATTATTTCATAGTTCACGTGATTATTGAATATTGAATATTCATGAAAAATGAATATTAATGAACGATTCGTATAATAAATGTTAATATTATGCTCAATTATAGATATGTGCCACCGTTTCATACGGATCTGGTGCCATGTGGGACTACATCACTCTACCTACCGTTTCAGAGATTGCAGGTGTGATGTTACGTATCTGTTTGTGTAATGTGAAAGATTCAAAGTATTTTTTATATGATAATCCGAATTTCAGTAATAAAGATGTAAAAAATCTTATCGAATAGGGTGCGAATGAAGTGGTGCAAATGAATTGATAACATATTAAAAATAGTCACTCAATTTTTATCTGTTAAGAGATTATTTGAGAACAATGTAAGTGTAAATTATTAAAGTGATTCATCAGATGGCATGAATTATATGTTTCATTATAAACCAATAAGTGCAATATCTCTTTGTCAAGAGCTCCGCCCGAACACACGGCGGCGAAGTTTGATACTAAATTGTCGTTTCTTCCAGAACATTCCATTCTTTACACTTACATAATACCTTATAATACATATTTGCACTTGCTCCGTATATTGTTCAATTATTATACAATATACAATTTTTTTTTTGTATAGGTCGGATGTATGTATATGTAAATATTAAAACAGATGTTACGACACACGAAATTAAATACACTATATTTGAACAGTTTTATTTGAGATTGGATATAGACAATGACATATTATTATGTCACTAATTTACAACAGGTTGTCTGTACGTTTGAACTATTGAGAATACGCAGACTTAGTACGTTTTAAAAAACCACTTTAAAGTATATGCATTTTCCCTCAAGATCTTTTTCTTCGCTGTTGGTGCGAGTGACATTGGACATAAATAATATCATGACACTACATTATGACGTTTATCTTTAATACTGTGTAGGCCTAACAAGCCACGTTGTACATGGCTGGGATTGCTGGTAAGCAGGAATATGCAGCTGCCGCGCTCCCGTAAACATTGTTTGAACTATTTCCACATGTCGCGTTCGCTTCCCACTTCGGCACGTGGCACACGCAAGCCAAGCGTGTTACGAGTAACGTTTCGATTAATAAATTCGCAACAACAAGTTATTGTATCGAACATTCGCAATACACGAGATATAGGCGTATTGCAACAATTGGCGTACATGTGAAATAACCGCCAATGCAATTGCGAATCGCCGACGGCCGCCGGTTAGTTCGTATTGCTGCACAAAAGGGTCATGTTAACGCATGTGTTACTAGTGTAGAAGGTAAACCATTGGTTCTCATTTTTGACATTTGTATGCACCACCAACGCCTTCGATACAGTTTACATTCTTCCGTAAATTAAGGAAATATAAAAATTATTGTACAAAAATTAATAATTATGTGTAATAAAAAATATACCTAATCAATTGTTGGTTGGTCCAGTGGTTATAAGCGTGATTGCTGATCGAAAGGTCCTGGGTTCAAATCTCGGGTCGGCAAGCGGTCCACAGAACACTGTCTGAGTGCCAGTGTTTCATACATGTATGAGTACTTATCAAGCTGATACTTTTGTTTTAATTACATATTGCTCGGTTAAGAATGGAAGCCGATGAATAAATAAATCCTCCCAAACAAACAATTATTGTTCTTTGATAATAGGGACCTAGAAGATCCATTGTTTCAATTCGTGGTCCGAAATGTGTTCAGATTCATTTCCTGTTCTGGAACGATCTCTTGAAAACTGTACTGTTTGGAGTTAGTCGTATCAGGTCGGGATGTATCTCGGGATGCTAATTGTTCCTGTCGCTCATAAAATACTTGGTAACACTGTTATCTCTACGAATATCATCACATTCCGCATGAACATTCTAGGTATTCGACATTAAAAATTGCTACTAATGCTCGAGAATTAAATGAAGGGTACGTTTTTTTTATTGTGAATATCTTACGATACATTTTATTGTATTTATTCATTTGTTCATTACATATACATAAAGTTTGTGTAACATGTGTTCGTTATATAATCTTTTATCAAGATTTTCATACTCCGTTATAAAACCACGTAGACTCCGTCTGCCGGCACACTGATAAGGATGGCTAGTGTTTGTTGATAAGATATATTATCTATATGCTTATTAATAAATGCTTTACAGTTTGTACTATTGTTCTGTCTCGCTTACTCTTACCACAACAGCAATAGTAGAGAAGGACAGAAGGCGTTATTGAGTGCTTATGGATAAGGCACATACTTGTCGTGTTAATGTTTTCAGAAATTTGATTGATTTGTTATATAAGTGATCCAGTTTTATTTATCTGCTTTATTTATTTATTCATATTATACATGCATTTAAAAAATCATTAATTTCATCATTAATCATTGTATTTTATGATAGCAAATATCATTATAACTAAAGTAGATTTACAAACCACCATCAGTACATTCAATGGAGGTAAGTCCCAGAGCTGGACATAGGCCCGCCCAAAGTTGTGGGACAACATTCGATGCTCTGTGGGTCACATCAAGTCAATCTGCTCACCAAACAGACCGGTCCAAAGGGTCGAAAGACATGCATATTTACATCAACTTCAATTTACATACATGTATAGAGAATATTACTCTTAGGCAAAGAAACAATTAGTCATGTCGATGGCATAAAAAATATTACGAGTAAGGATGGAATTCAAAATCTTAGAATGAGTTATCAAGTTCACTGACCACTGAAACAATACTGTGTCGTTTATTATACGGACTCGACGTCCATAAACAACAGTTGCAACAGTTGTAAAAATATCTTTTCATACTAAGTACTACGCTACGCAAACGATTAAGATTGATCAAGTCAAACTGAACTGTAAGATTAAAGGATTATTAAAATATATTAGTTCACTGCAATAATGACTTTACTATATACCTACAGATTTTCATTTATTAATACATGTATATTATTATTATTATGAACCTGTTACGTAATTTTTAATATTATTATGAGCAGCCCACACCAAATGTTACTAACGCACTAGTAGGCTGGCTAAAAAATCATTAATTCGTATTTGTGTAGAAAAATAAATGGAAGATAATATTAGAACACGTAACATAAATTAGGACTTTTGATAAAGTTATCTTTGTCTATATGCATTGATAAATAATTATCAAGGTTACATTGAAGATTGACCAAATTCGAAACATAATCTAATGTGACGCGATTATAATAGAGTTGTAGGATATTTGCGGGTTATTTCAGTTATTTTGGCCGACGCCTACTCTCTGTGGTGGTTGTCGAGCCGTAGGATTGCAACAGGTCAACTAACTTAGTGGCGAAATAGGTAGGAAGGTCTACGGCTCGTTCGCTACACTGCAGCGCGATACTTTGCTGTTATTATGAACGAATAAAACATGAATCGATAAAACGTGAATGAATAAATGAGTTAACTCGATGAAATAATTTTTTTGAATTATTGCAGTGTTGTAGTAAAAAATAAGAAACTCTTTCATTATATTAAATGAATGGCAATTATTGTTAATAAAGTGTTTTCGCATAGACATATTGCTGAATTGCTTATTTTAAATGGATATTGATATGTTGGCAGAGAATTATAAATAATTAATACATTATTATAAAATTTGCTAAGCATTCGTGGATCCAGCATAATTTGATTGACTGGGCGTACCTAATATTTTTTCTCGCAATTGAGTCTCTAAAATACGTTAGTAATTTCTTCTGAGTTTGAGTAGCTGATGAACGGCGACGCTCATCAGTAGCATGGATGTTTTAAGAGGTTTCAGTCAATATTTGACAGTTCTTGATTCACTATTAGATTGCATCGCGGTTGACTCGGAAACTGTTAGTAAGAAAAGTCTTATTTAGATCCATTAACTAATCCATATTATGACGTAAGCCTAATTAGTGAAATGTTGCATACGCGATTCAGAAATCTTGTGGTGCCGTCTATAGTAGCGATGCAGTTCTGAAACTCTCACCGCAAACGGCCGCATGTGCAGTGGCACTTATATGTATATTTAGCAAGCGTGAGGTAAGACGTATGCATGCCGATGTTGACATATCTACGGAACTACGGTTTCGACACCGATAATGTTGCTAGTCGCGAATAATACGCTCGTTTTGTACGTACATATATTTTATTAGAGTTACGTGGCGTTACAAATCATATTATGTTTATAAATGTTTCGGCACGACCCATACACGATCATAGTCCTTAAACGGGCGAGTCTGTGCAATGGTCATCAGATGGTTGTCAAAGTGATAGATACACATTAATTTTATAATTATATGTTAATTTCATAATTATTTTAATTTTACAATTATATAATTATATAAATTATTAATTATTAATTATATAATTTTTTTCTTGGACGCACGTGCATACCACATATATATTTTTTGCTGGTAGAAATCGAACCTACGGTCATAGTATCAGCTGTCATCATAATCATTAGCAATCGTCAACAGGATCATTAACCATTAGATTTACGGGCCGGGCAATTCGATTCCTTCGGCATTCCTCAGTAACAGCCAGTCTACCTAGATTCTTTCGCATTGTCCTCTCCAAATGAGGAGGGTTAGGTAGGTTTAAGTATATATGTACACTTTGTATGTATACTTTGTGTAATTTTATAAATTCTTTATAAAAATTAATTTAACGAACGCTACACAATAGGTTGGCGCATTAGTTAACGATATAAATTCGTAACGGAAATTGAATGGTCGATAAATAAACTTCGCCGTCGAGTAATCAAATCTTGAGGTGATTAACTAACATTTACGTCATCGTTCATCTTAACCTTGGCATCTCGTTTTTTCATCAGAAAATGTAATTCAATAATAGTAAAATCGATATTTTAAATGATATAGGACAACTCCATCCCTCCCTCGCCTGCCCTTAAAGCATAACCTAGTCTAAGACAACCAGATGTCTTAAATACATATACCTACATTATATGAATGTATTTCATGTACACTATCATATTAGTTTTACGCCTAGAAATTTAGGACAAACTTTCGTATTTTACCTGCAATAAGGATTTTTCATAACTTCACATCTGTAGTCGCCGAAGACGTAGTCAGAGTAATGCAGAACACTCCCACGTTTCACTAATTATTTTTACGTCCAACTACGGATTAGGTGGTGAGCCTATTGCCATGTATTGGACACATATCCAGCCTCCGAACCCCTACTAGAAAATCTAAATTAAAAAAATTTATAGTTTTCAACCCAGGAATCGAACCAGGGACCTCCCGATCGGCCGTCGCGCTTGCAACCAACAATAAAGATTTTTCGCTCGACAGAAATCGAACCGGCAACCCAATCAACAGTCAGGGCCATCGGCCATCTGGACCGTTAACTGCATAACAACACAAACACAATGTAACAAACAATTATTATGAAAGAAATATTTATTCTACAACATCGTCAGTGTTACGGAAATTCGATATTTCATCGACTGGAGTGTTGGGCTGTTTGCGATATCGGTTAGGAAACAGTTCGGAAATCGCCCAAGGACATATTAAATGGTTTTAACGTAATACCTCGGTACGTTTGTGACTGACGAAAACCTGCTTTCAAATAATGGCCGTTATGTGAATCGATTGATTATAGACGTGTATTTGTTGTATTGTTATATTATGGTATGTAACCCAAATGAAGAATGGACACATGGGCATTCCGTATTGCATCCAATCGACTTTAGTAAACTTTGTTTGTATTAATAACCTAGTGGTTTTGTACTTAGTTTTAGTGTTTGGTTCATATTCCGGTGGAATTGTGTGCTTTTTTTTAAGACTAAATGGCGTTTACTGCAATGGAAGTCACTGTGAGACAGCGTTAAATTCGCTTCAATAAAGCGTGTTAAATACAACGTACATTATAGCGCGTTTCTACTGGCTCAGGCCGGTGTACCATGGCCATGTTCCATCAAATTTCTGAAAGAATACGTGTGCTCGTACTTTTTGAGTATCTTAATTTGTAATAAAATGCAGTTCGTTAACTAATAATAACTATTGTATTACTTAGAACAATAAAACTGTGCGATGAACTCTCACTAAAATAAGTAAAATGTAGACTAATATTACTAACAGTTTTCCTAATACTGATGAAGTCTTATTAACAATCAAAGTGAACCTGTCCTCTTCGGCGTTTGTCAGAGCAGTCCGCTAACGGCAGTTTTCAGTAGCTACTCCTAAATATACATTCCTACTACGAAATTTATGTTTTTTTAAAAATAAAAATAGTATCATTCAATTTGGTTTATGCTAACTCATGTAACTAAACGTAACTTCACGCCTGTAATCCCCGAAGGGGTAGGCAGAGGAATGCAGAACATTCCCACAATTCACCGGTTCAGTCATGTAACTAAAATTTGTTTTTTACGTACATACATTATAAACATACGTAAGATTATCAAAGTGTTACTTGTAATTTCAATATCATTCCGCATTGACATATATACCTATCTATAATTAACTTTAACACTTCGCTACAGTCATTTATTTACGTTTTCATAATTATAAATATATTACAGATGTTAATTTTATTATAATACACTCTTACATATTATACCCCGATATTAACTGCGACTTGTACACAGTTCAATATTCATGCCCTTTTAATTGGACCCAATACCCAACCGCCTAATTCCAATCGGTAATACATGCGTTGGGTTGACGCAACTCCGCGCAACCGCACGCGAGCCTTGCGACACGGCCGAGATCACGATATGCGATATTTTTTATAACTTCCAGTGTTACCAAGCTTTATTGCTTAATTTCGTTAAGATTCATAAGAGTTTTTGTTTATTGAGAGAAAAAATTCACGTGTCTTCTTTATATTTCAGTGTTACTGGGGACTTTAGTGCTTAATTTTAACGGGAGTCCTAACAGTTTAGGCTTGGAATGATATAGCAACTTCATGTGTTCAACTACATGTTAGTACATTGTGTAATAACAGTGAGCCTCCGTCTGTTTTCCACCAGCGCTATGACATGGGGTTCTTCAAGCAAAGCGCAAAGGGAGCACTCCTTCTAAGCCGGCAAGGCATTGGCCAACCCTCGGGTGTTGCGAATGTCTATAGGCAACGGTAACCACTTACCATCAGCCCGTCTACCTATTTGTCAGGCTGAATATAAAAAAAATGTTTTATTTTATAAGTTTTAACGTTACTTCGCGTAGTAGCCTAACGTTATTCATATTAGTAGGCATTTTGGCGATAGGCATGTGATTTGTGATTTTACCCCATAAATATGATTTATATGAATTAAATTCTAAAGAAAAACTATTATTGTAAATATGTATATTAGATATTGCTAATGTCAAGATGTTCTTCATAAATATTAATTTACCGATATACATATGTATATTTCATAATCTTCATTATTAATATCATAGTTATTATACATAATTCGTTAAATTTTTTAATATAATATGAGGATCTGAGTTATCACCCAATGTGCGGTAACAGTTTTTTTAATACCAGTGTATTTTTAAAAAGCAGCGGAAAAAGTTTTAATATTTCTTTACAAGCATTTACTTAATAGTTTAATTACGACTACAACTTTTTGGTTTGTAGTCATAATATTGCAGTTAACAGAAATTACATAATGCAATATACAAAATAGGCTCACACGGACGTCTTACTCTGACGTCGGAGTCGTGTGATAATCTTTTGATACAGCAATCTTACGTTTGTTTAAAAAAAAGGCATTTACATTGTATATATAAAAGGTCAGTTTATCATGTTTTTATTTTAACCTGTCAGGGAGCTCTTGTCTTCCTCTAAAGATGCTTTCAACCCAAGCACATCGCCAATCACCAAAACTATAGGAGAGTTCCTTTCGAGAACGATCTCTCACAATCCCAACAATCAAATAAATATGCGTCGCATGCAAAAAACCGAAGCGAAAAAAAACTCTGATTTCGTAACATTAATTACCTTACGCAACGGTTACATAATCGGACTGGTTACTGGTTAACGCTCTTCACCTTGGTTGACGTAACGTGTCAAGGTTGCTATTGCAACCAGCTTTTTGCTTTTGACACGTTTTGCAACCTCGTTATAACTATTGTGAGATGGTTACACAAAAGTTTGGGAACGTATCGCGCATTCAAGGCCGTTTAACTTTCCTTGCATAAAGATGATATTACATGTACGAGTATCTATGTATAAATAATAATAGCTATTTGAATATTTTTGCTCATTTGAATGAATGGTTCTTAATTGGCTACACGATTCGTATTTAAATGTCCTTAAGACATATGGACGATTATATTTATACAGTTCGTTTATACGTAGTCTTGAAAATAAGTATTAAGACTTATTTCATAATACGGTGCCTAATGTATTAAACAAGAAGAATTCGAAGAATGTGATGTAAGCGTAATCATGATGACAAATTGTATATTTTTCGATGATGATGTTGTTGTAGTTAATAATGATGATAACAAAACTTATAATTTTTGATGATGGTGATGAAGTTAATGATGTTGAAGTTAAAGATTATGATGTTGATGTGGATGAGGATTTTGTTTGTGGAAACGATGTTAGTACGTTGTCTGTACGTTAGTACTTGACGACGTGATTGGGAAACAAACTACTAAATATAAAATTAAATTATTAAAATTGAACCGACTTGGTAATATAGTCTAATACACGTTTAGCTTCGTTTGTAGCCTTACATGTATTACTAACAGATAACACAACCTACTTAAATACAATATCATTACATTAAATACAAATAGAAATACAAGATCGGTGTTGCTTAACACGGCTATTCGTTTGCGTTGCACGAGAACATTACATCCACTGGAGCTTACCATCACAATCACATACAGATACACTATATAATATAATGTATCGCGGTTTCGCGTCTTTCAAACCTTGCAATAAATTCCTGGTAATATCTTGTATTGTTAAGTCGAAAATAAATTATTATTATAATTAAACAAATACGACAAGTCTGGAATGATAGTCACCTCTGGATCTCGCCGCCCTCTGCTCACTCTCTAAAGGGCCTGGCGTATAACAATAATAATAATAAATTAAACTTTGTAACAAATGTTGCTAGTATCAAATTAGATACGACGCGCAGCCGACGTTACAAGATCAACCCTGACATATATTGGCGGAGTGGTGAAGTTACATCAGAGCAATGATTATGTTATCGGTGTGTGGTAACATACTTAGTGGTTGTGTTCTTGATTGCTAACCGTACCGGTACGTTGAATGAGGTCATGTGATTAGGTGATTATTGCAAAATATAAAAAAGGGGTAGGCAGAGGGTGAAGTGTACTAGTTACGAATACGTCCTGTTATATAACATGGAATGACTATACTGCAATTCAACGAGCGTAAATCCCGACTCCGGGCCGCTGCTAGAACTTGTTAAGTTAGAAAAATCCAGTAGTATGCAGCTATTTGCAACCACTTAATTACTAGGTAATAATACAAATATATTTTAAGTAAATTGTGGTATACAGGCTGCAGAATTACAAGATCAAATAATTCAGCTGGTAATAGAGATGTTCCTTTCGTAAATAATACGATTCCAATGTAATACACGTACATGTATTTTCACAATAAAAGGGAAAGGTTTGATTTTTGTCGAAATGTAAATATCTTTTATAATTATTTCAAGGCTTTTACAGAACTTTTTGGCCGTAATTTATTACATCATCGTAATCAGATATTCAACTAAGTGAAAACGTCATTTTTATTTATCATATAAGTATTGAAATGTTACTATCTTAATATTTAAATATATAGTTATAGTTATTACATATGCATTATTATTTAATCAATGTAATATTAATGCACACTTTTAGTGTGCATTAATATTTTTTTAAATTTTGAGTTATAGCTATTCGTACACCTCTGTTCGGTATTTAAAGATTTATCTTCTTCTTTCCTACCGTAAGGTCGTCTGGTAGATATCGCTTGTTAGCGATAAGACCGCCTTTTGTATATTGTCCAGTTTCTGCATTTTCTATGTCTTTGGTACTTTGGTTTTGGGTGTTCAATATAGAATAATTGTATTGTATTGTATGGTCTAGATAATTCTATATACATATATTTTAGTGTCACACGTCCTTGTAATTCAGGTCCTTATAACAGGTCCTTGTAATTCTATCAGGAGTTCGATGTTATTGGTGGAGAATACTGTAAAGCAGCGAGAACGCCCGACATACTTTTTACTGTTTTAGAAACAATTATATACCAAATGAGGCATTGTTTCTGGGATTTTGTATAGTTCAGTGCATTTGTTTTTGTAGCAAAAAGGATTAGTATTTACAACGGTAACAATTTATTAAGTATTAAAATAAGCGAGCGTGTTAATTAATGTTAAGGACTCAATATATTCAGGTCTATAAAGATACTCAGAATATAAGAGATACTTGAGACTCTGTGGTCTCTGTTTACCTCGTAAGGGAGTTAGCATGAAGATATGTATGTACTCGTATATTTAATAAATGTTTAGATTATTGAAAAGAAAATACAAGTAAAGTGTTACCTTTAACGCACTTGTCAGTCACAAACAACACAGTATTATCCATGGCTCTATGTAATTGGAACGTTACGTTTTTGATATACACTACTCTTCAAACCTGGAATACTACTCGTATGAATGTATGTGTATGGTTAGAAAAAAAAATACTTCCGTGCTATAATATAAACAGAGTGTTGTTTTTCCAATTTGTATATCTAATAATAAATATTATGTACAGCGCGTATAAAAACCTAAACGTAATCGTCGGTGTGAATAAAATGATTGCTCTATTACATAAATTCCTAGCAAATACAGTCGTTATAATATTTAACATTGCGTTGTAATCGTTTTCCGTCATGACATATATTCGCAACCGAGATCAAGTTGAATGTATTCATTACGATACTTGCGTCATCGTTTTGTAATATGGACTTCTGGGTAGCACTTAATATGGTATGAAGCGGAAGAAAAATGTGTATCGATAGGCGATAGCTTCGTAGGGCTGTCAATGAAACACATCACAACTAAATGGTATGAAGCCAATGTGTATAACTTTGTAGCGATAACAGGACTATTAGGAATTGAAGATTAAAAAAGCTTATGTATGGTTCGCAAAATAAATAAAACAATATTAACATACATTAATAAGGTTGATCATCAATTTTTGTTGTCACTCTATATTATTTCTATAATAATTATGTAATAATAATGTATACAATATTCAGTAAATAAGGCTGTTTTTGTATGTGATGGTCGTAATATCATGGTAATCAGGCACCAGATCCGATAGAAATACGCATTCAAAATTGCATATATACAGGTAGAGTCACCGTAAAAATGTAATAATAGATATGTTTCTAACATTTGCCCTCTGTTGGATCTATCGCATGCCCTTCAAATCACGTA
>DWEI01003820.1:0-12357 GCA_018245875.1 Mysoria ambigua | reverse complement strand
GGGTAGTCTGGATCTGCCCAGGACCCCCACATATCCATCGAGCTCCCCCGGGCGAGATGGAATGGGTAAATCCATTTTCTGACGTAAAAAAAAAAAATGGTAACCAGGTGGCTGATAAACAACATATATACATATGAATATATACTTAAAAAGATATATTTTTTTACACCCAGACACAGAACAAATACTTGTGTTCATCACACAAATATTTCTTTTGGGTGGGAATCAAACCCACAACCCCCAGCGCAACAGTCAAGTTCCCTAACCACTGCACCAATGAGCCATATCTTCAAGACAATTACAAACAGCCATTCAAGAAGATGGCAGAGGAGGTTGTGCAGAGACTGAAACAATTCATCCAAATACATTAAACAGCACCCATACATAATAAAAACTTACTCATACACATCACAAAAATATTTGTACTGAGTTATTACAGACCCTGCAACCTGTACTAAAACACTGTACTAATAGGTCTAATTGATCAACCCGTAAAAACTACGTATCACATAGCAAGAACTATACCAAAACTTTAAAACGCCACATCCCTAAACAATAACAAACTGTTTAATTCCTGAATAACTATTGAATATGGAACTAGGTTCATGTTAACTAATTTCTTGTTTAATGTTAAACTTATAATACAAAACTAACTTAAATATCAGCTAAATTACCATTTAATGCCAATACACAGTCCACAGTGGAAGCTACTTTCACAATTTTTTCACTAGTGACGTCTCCTTTTACTGGGGCTGGTACACCTTGATTCTCATATGTCCCAAGTCCTGTTTGTCCATCAGCACCCCAACCGCATGCATACACCTTGCCAGATTCTGTTATGAACAGACTGAAAATGATTCATAAATAAAAATTAGAATATACAGTTTTTTTTATGAATCAATGGATCCCAACTTTAGAATCTAGTTCAGAACTATCTCCACATCATCATCATCTTTAGAGGTCCACTGCTAAACATAAGCCTCCCCTAATCAGCACCAATCCTCCCGGTCCCAAGCCTTCCGAATCCAGCAGTAGCCCCATATCTTCTTGAGATCGTCTGACCACGTGATGGGAATACGACTTACAGCCCTTTCATCATGACTCGACCGTCACTAGATGCCTTTTCATCCCCATCGACTATCGGTCATTTGAGCAATGTGGCCTCTTCATCGCCACTTCATACTTGCTAATTTTGAGAACTATGCCATATGCCATACAACTTATATTAGAAATAATTTTACACGACTGCCATTCACTTTGATTACACTAATTGTTAGTGTTATCTCAATCACACTAAAGTTCCAAATTACTCAGTGAAGCCAGAAATCTCATTTGAAACTTAACCAATGAGAAACAACATCTCAAGGTCAGTATGCTATAAAGGCAACAGTGGGTAAACTAGGGACTCAAAATATATGCCAATATTGTAATACTCACACAAATAAATTATTTTTAATTTCATTCATTAATTATTAATGCTTACCTATGATCCTGTCCACAACAAACATCTACAATTTGCTCCTTGCCTAACTTCCTAATATTATGAGACACCATGCTCCCTTTGTATTCCTCATTAGAATTTATCTTCCTGCCACACTGGCCGTATGCATTGTTCCCAAGTGTGTAAACACCCTCATTATCTGTAAGAATGAGTGTATGAGCTCGGCCTGCAGCCAATTTTTGTATCTGAGAACAGAAACAATGTTACTTTCAGGTTAAAATATAGACAGACTGAGCTACAGTATTCTAGACCATAACTGGACAATAGACCATTACTTTTGATCTTAAAACTTACAAAGATAGTTAACAGAAATTAAACATGTCCTTTTTTAATTTTATACAACTCAGTTTAAACAGAATAATTCACAGTCATTACATAACTGACTAGTCCGAGAATACCAAAAAATATTTGTAATGACATTACAATATACAAAATAACTGCTTTGTATTTTGAGTGACTGCTGATTAACAATTTCTGGTTTAAATCTCGAGGTACTACAAAAGTATTGAAACTGAGGTTACTAGTTGTGCCTTGGGCTTCATTTACTAATCTTACCTTTGTTTCCAAAGACTTGTATGGTATGTAAATCGGAGCTGGGCTGACGAGCATTTCAAGCGGATGACCGATTCGAGGAGCATGATAACCAATCTGAGAGTCTGTGTTGATACCAGTACCAAACACTTTATGTTGTTCGTCTGTCTTTACCGATGCTACCGTAAATCCATAACCACACGCTAGGTTTGTCACCTGTAACAAATAATAACAACAAATTACTAACTTATTTAACACACATATTGGTACACAAGGTAGTTTACAACAAATATAGTACAAAAATTTAGAACATAACAACATAAGTGTCTACTGTATTGAATCCGAAAATAAAACTATTGTTCATGAGATTTAATTGTGAATACTTTATTGTGAAATGTTAAATAGTAGTTAAGTATACACATTTAAAGTATAAATGATATAATTAACATACCCTGGTGGGTATCTATTGGAATTTTTGTCATCTAGATTTTCTAGTTGAAATTTTTAATAACAGCTCTGAGTCTGAATATGTACAAGGTGTATGGCAATAGGCTCACCAATTATTCCTTGTTGGAACATAACCATAACTGGTGAAACATGACTGGTATGATTTTGGCGTGAATTTGTATAGTTTTATGTAACATCACACCTGTAATTCCCGAAGAGGTTTCCTCCCATTTAACCTATCATGTTTATATCACAACTTATAAAAATTGCTATAAACGGGAAGGAAATACAAACTCTAAAACATTAACAAAAATTTAGTCTAGAAAATCAAGACTATTGAAATCCAATAGTATGTGACCTGTAACGCAAACCAGGGCCTGTAAATAAGCCATCCCACATACAACCATTAAACCCGTTAGTTGTTAATACCCACATCAAATTTCTCACAGAAGCTGGACCTCATAGGATGCCAAACCAACTTGAAATTATTTCTATACTTCTTGCTTCCCTTTTTGCCTCTAGGCATGTGGATGCCCAGGGCACCAGTTTCAGCCATACCCCATACATAGACTCTCCGATCTGAGCTTTTGCTTACAGGGTATTGAAATACTGTAATTTAAATATTATATTATTATTAACACATCACCATGCCAGGTAATGGGGTAAACAGACACAACTGATATCAATCCATCCATACAGACCTTTACGTGCTTCTGCATTCATCAATTTTATACGTTTTTTTAGAGGCATTAGACTATGAAGGTTATGTTAATTGTTACAAATTAATAAACTAATTTAATACAAAAGTGAATAATTATATTTTTTTATTTGTAAATAATATTTGTCTTTTAATATATAAGAAATGTACTGTCTTTAGGTGCTCAACTGTAAGCTAAGAACAGTAACCACTGTAAAATTTGAAAATTCATTATGAACCTTAGTGTATCCAAAAACTAAAGCTCATTATCAATTATTAACTATCCATGATTTCAACTGTCTGTAAAAAATCTTTAGCTTAATGGGAAAACCATTAAAGTGAACCATTGTAGCACTAATTTCAGTATATTTTAGTTGCGATCTTGTTAATTTATAATAGTGCTAAATTCTGAAACACTATATTCTAACTTACTTGGTAAATTCTCTTCTTCATCTCCATCAGGAATCTTCTTTTTGGCGGTTGCAGTTCGATTAAAAAATAAACTGGGACCTCTTCGTTTCAGAAATACTTTGATCGCATTCATATTTATTCAAAAAATACATACATACACATTATAGTGGTACGGATAATATCAAGCTAAATGAATACATATGTGTTAGGTTATGTATTATTATATTTATAAAAAAAGATATCTTCTATACATTTATCGGAAAATTAGGAAACCGTTTTATTTTGACAGAAAATTGTAAATTGCAATATATTTTATAACAAATTTAAAATTCGAGAAATGACAGCTACAGCCATAGATTGCTTCAGCACTACCACAGACAAACATATGATTGGAAGTGCATTCCACAAAGCTATCACAACGCTTAAAACACTCTTTGGCCGTTCCACATTACGCCTACGATTGTTTTTATCGCAGTGAAAAGTTACTAATGACGTAATGACTCACGCTCACATGGAACTTACGTCAATCATTTTATGATCAAGTCATAGCGGACGTTGTTAAAATTACCGGGATTTTAAAATGGTAAAGCAATAAAGATATCAATGTCAAATATCCTATTGTCGTCACTAAAGATATTGATATAATTTATTTAAATACACTTTATTAGATACGCTACTGATATTAAATATTTTTTTTTTCGATAGAAATCAATTTTACTAATAATTACTGAAATTTATTCTTCAGGTTTAACATTGTTACCTAACTCTTGAAGCTTTTACTATAGTTTTTCTAGTTTTTCTCTCTATTTTTTATTAAACTTCAACGCTCTAGACGCTCCATAATCCATTCCACTTGGGCTTATGATTTCAATGCTCGAGCCACTGTGGAATGGTAAAATCCATGGTCGTGAGCTTCATCGTTGTAAACGCTAAATGGAGCGCACCAGAGAAGTTGTTGCTGATCGAAAGTATATGGGTTCAAATCCCGAATCGGGTATAATATTGTATTTTTATAATTTGGTGCACGACAATAGGCGCAGCCCCTATTCCTTAGTGAGACTTAAACGTAACTAATGAAACGTTGACATGTACTACACTCTCCTCCTTACTTCTTTATTGATTTTATAGGTATGATATGATGTGCATATTTATCAGTATTACAAGTAAAACAAAAACTGTAACCAAGATCTTAAAACATTTTTGGTTTACAAAACTAGTGTAAATCAGTTATATTTGTTTAATATATATAAGAGGAACCTATCGTACGTTATGATTTATCCTTACATTACACGCAAAACGTGTTGTTTTATATGGTTTCCTATTGGCTATATTATTATATAGCCAGCGTTTGCTAATTGTTGCCAAGTGCATAACATGTCCTTTAATATAATACATTTTCTTATAGAACATATGCAAATGTTCATTAAATTTAATAGTGCATTGTTCTGCATTTTTGTCTCAAAAGCTTCCACATCAGCAAGTTTCCACACACTGCAGCGCAAGACCAATTGCTCACCAGAGTTACAACTTTAGTTCTGCAGGTGCCAACTGCTTTGGGATATCATTTAAATCGACGGTATCTGCCGTCGAAAAACAGGCATTTATGACATTTCTCGTGAACACAACTTTTTCAACCGATTTTTGAATATCCACTTCAAAACCCAAAAAGAAAACGAAGATAATTAGATTATACAGTTTTATTTTTGGCCTAAAATAAATGTACGATTTTTACAAATTCTGTCTAACATTCAACTAGTTCTGTATTGGAATCCGTACTATGACTACTAAAATACTAAATAAATATTGCGTAATCAAAGTACCTATGTTTTATAAAAATCAGATTGCAATTTTTTAAATTAGCATAAACCATATTTATTTCAGGAATTTTTACTACTATAAAGGCAAAAAGCTCATTACACAAAGATGATTCATTGCACCAAAATTCCCCCACTCATATTTTTTAAAGACATTTAAATAAAAGAATAATTTCGACACCAAATATATAATTAATACAGATGAAAATAGTAAGTTAAATCTTACAGACATTGACTTACAAAAACTACTTAATCTTTGACAGTAAATTAGCACGAAACTGTGTATTCTGAAACAGTGCTTTCACGAGACTTCTAAGTTCCTCTGTGTTGAAATGCACCGCGAGAGGGCCTTTACCATCGTTCCAGTGAAGCTCAATATCCTTGAGGGAACCCTTCAGCACAAAAATTAGTTCTTGCAACTTTACCCAGGACTTGACTTGCGTCTCCACGTCGGTTGGCGCCTGAAACAATCACGAGACGTGTAAATATGTCTATGAGATAAGTTGTTCGTATTTGAACTCTCCTGACAAATACCTCTTTCACACACTAGATCAATACTATATGATAAACACGTCTACGTAGCGACTTGTACAAAATAATGTGAATATTTAGTTTAAATTTACCAGAAATAATTGTGGAGCTTTCTGCACAACCAATGTGTACATATCAGTGAGCTGTGTTGCCATTTCCATGGATATGTCCTCCACAGTACACACTCTATGTATCAGCTCGTCGATGAACATATTCACAAGTGTCGCCATTAGCCTAAAAAACATAGTTTATTTACAAAACAACAAAATCAACTCTTAACTTTTTGTCTAAATCTATACAATATGCAGTCATGTGAACAAGCCATATATATTTGCATAGAAATATTTTTATGATTCTAATATTTAATAATACTAATCCTTTCACTATCACTTGTTCTAGTTAGAAGTTTTGTGGAATATCAATCGGATGGTTATCATGTCCTATATGCTTTATCTACTAATAGAGTATTTATATCTAATACTTTTTAGACATTGTATGTTGTGCATCTGTACACTATACACACAAATAAGGTCAAGGGTCCTCATACAAGGGGCACTGGATGACACAGTCATTTTTTTATAATATGGAAGTAGCAGACGAGGACGCAGTCTACCTAATTAGTTTCCTATTTCAGGTCCACCACAGATGCGCTTCTACCCCTCAGGACTAGGCTGGAATGCCTCGGAAAAATATGTCTCCCTTACCACACCCTCCAGACCAGAACACAGCAGCGCTTAACACTGCTGTTATAAGGCAGAAATAGATGTGGCGATGCTGCCACCAGAGTCGAACCACAGAGGGTTCTACCACCTTGCCTAACCTCTCTTTTACCTGCTACCCCTAACACAAGTTTCACATGTTATATTATATCTAAAACACATATACATTCTTGTAAAGTCACTTCTGGTGTCATAAATAACTATTCCAACATATGCGTCAAAAAGTTCAGCAACAGAATATTATTATTTTTACATGATGGATGACAAAAATAAAGTCATTCTGGTACTATTTTCTGATACCTTGTGAAGACATTGCCTGGAAAAACACCAATCCATACATTCTTAAGCAATTGTAACTGCCTAAGACATTGTCTTACAGCAGCTTCTGCATTTTCACCCAAAGTATCTCGCACATCAATGCAATTCAAGTCTGAAAAAAGAATGAGTATTAACTGACAGAAAATCTTTAACTCTTGTTCCTTTAATACAATATCTCATATCTTTATTGATAATATAATGAAAGCTGTGAAAAATGTAACAGAATATAGGATATAAATTACACAAATTCTTACCTGAAGATCTTATATTATCCAAGATCTGTTTTCTCTGTTGTTGCATATGGATGGTCAGATGTTTGTAACCGAGGTCTCGCATCTTTTGAACCAGATCTACGAACCCTATCGCGTAAGGTACCTCGGCTACTCCCATTTGATTCAACCACTTATCCCCTAATGTAAGCAAATTATGGGCGAGGTACATACAATTGTTGTGGAAAAGAGCTGAAAAATAATCGTATTATTATTACATTGTATTAAATTGATCAAATTTAAATATATTTATAGCATTACACTAACCAACATAGTGTGGAATAGTATGTAAATAATTTTCATGATGATAGGGTACCACTGCATCGTATAGCTCGAAAATCAATCGCACTGTGACATAAAGTTTCTTGCACACTACATCAGAACACTGTACAGCTTGTTCCATCACCATATATACTAAATCCAATAGCTCTTGTGCCGATTTTGATATCATACATCTTGGAAAATAGAATAGGCTCTTGGGTATTGTATTATCCAACACTTCTAGAGCTTCTGCAGCATTTTCAATGTCTGAAACATCTATGTCCAAATTAGTCGGTTCTGGAATGCTTTCTACCCCTATCGACATTGTGATGCTCAAGTCCTTCAGCATTATAGTACGAGCACTCTCTAAGAAATGTTCACTAGAACGTTCCGCAAACAAAACATCCATTTCTTCAACATACTTCAGTACTGAAAAACTGTTATCATCAGGAAAAAAGTTTGATGTGACTAGAAAATTCTGGAATTCGCTTATTTGTGAGGTTACAATATCGTAATTTTGGAGATCAGCCAAGTTATGAGGTATGGTTTCTTTAAAGCAATGTTCCACTAAATCCTCACAAAATTCTTTACTAATTATCTGGCCTATCATTGAGAACAGATTTGAATTCTTTCCAAAATGAATATTTAGTCTCCTTGAAATAAAGCTGAAAAATGTCTTTAGATTCTGCATAACAGTGTCAAATTCAGGCTTAAAATTAGGCTTAGATGTCACTGTAACTTTAATTTCCATGTCAGTAACTAATGTTACTTCACAATCGTCATGTATTATTTTGTTCAAAATTTCATCCAGGATAAATTTTGCAAACTTTGTCACCTTATCCTCCAATCTCTTGCTTTTATCTAAAGCATTTAATACATCCACAATAATAGATGACTGTTCCAAAGGGAGTGATATGGTAATAACAGATTTATGAGTTCCTACACTTTTGTCATAGGCTAACATTTGAGTCCACTCTTGGTTCAATTCACCAAGTAAAGCATCAAAAATTTCTTGAGCTGTTTTCTGAGTGTTATAGTAGATATCTAGCTGAGCTATTGCTTCAGCGGGGGAATCGAGGAATTGCAGCAATTCATAAATAGCTTCAATAGATCTTGTATAACTGCGAGCATCTTTGGCATCATTAAATTCTTTTAAGTACCTCTCATACTGCATTACATCTAAAACAATTTCAAGTGCAAAACCAATACAGTCCAATTCATGAGCAATCTGGTCATGATTTTCTATGGATTTTACTATGTCAGCCATTGTTTCCTGTTCTATCTCCACTTTGCAAGCTTTCATTTCGTTTAGTAAGGATGTACTCTCAGCAGATAGCTCAGCACTCTCTTTTAATATTAATTGTACATCAAATACATTATCTTGTAAATATAACTTCGTTTCAGCTTTAATTTTATCTATTTCCTTTAGCACTAATGGTATTTTATCTGCTGGTAGCCAAGAAGTATCATTGGAATCGATTATTCTACTAAGGATCTGATTTATTTCATATTCTGCCATTTTACTGTTTTCTTCTTGATTTATCTTTTTTAATAGATGGCGCCGATTTGTGCTCGTGTTTTGTTGATTCAATTTCACTGTGTGATCTCCTATGACTACTACGTGAACTGTGATAGTTGTTTGAACTTACAGTACTACGCAGGGTATTAACAAGAAATCTTTTATTAGGTTTAGGTTGTGGCTTGGCTTTAATCCAACCTGAGGGCCCTTGCTGTTGTGCTCTAATTGCACCTTGAACAGCCTCTTGCATGAGCTCATCCACTGCTAATCTGTAAAATAAAACTTGAAATAAATAACTAAGTTAATTGAACATTAATTGTAAGAGTAGGCTCATCACTGTTTTTGCTACTGGTTGAACAGTTAATCACAAATAAATATTCAGTTTCCTGGTGTACAGCTTCGGATCAATACAAGATTTATAGGACAGGCGATACAGGCATGTCTGGATGAAAGAGAACTCTTGTGTGCATTGTTTCAGAACTATGGCAAAAATACAATCACTCTCCTTTATTCAGATCAAGGATACATAGCAACTACAATACTTATCTTTGAATCAAAGATCGACTTAGTCAACTGAAATAGAAACCAAAACACTTTCCTACTAAGAAGGGTAAGAACAAAAAAAGTTGCACAGCCTAAATGAAACTAATCCTTTGAAGAAATTTTTGGCTAAACTTAGCAGCTTTATTAAAGGTGTTCTTTACTATGAGGCTATGAGCAATCACATTTGCTATCAAACCAAGAAGTAGCACTGGCTTCAAATACATTAGAGAATAGAATAAAGTATGACATTCCCCGAAGCAATACATAAATGACACCTACCACACATCTCAAAGGATCATCGCTAAGAACTACATGCAAGGAAATGTTGCCTCTAATTCCGGTCTGCTGATTTGAAATGTCAGACTCTCAATACACTTTTAGAGCAAAGGTCAGGTGGATTAGATTTGGACAGACTTCACCAGGCAGTGGTCTGATATATAAAATAAGGATGAAACTGTGACAAAGTGACACTGTGGATTACTAGTCAGGCGAAAGTCCGAGCAATTGCTTATTCAGCTAACTGTAGTAAACAAGCATTTCTAGTAGTGCCTCGGAGTCTGGATATGTGCCTGGTGCAGGGCAGTAAGCTCACTGCCTCTTCTGTAATGGGACTAAAATGTAACTGGTGAAACATGGGATTGTACATCACTCCCCTGGTTACCTCCTCATATCATCTAATACTACAGGTGCATGTTACATACATACAAAAAATCGTTCAAACCTAATTCTCTATGAAATCCCTTCCAGAACGTAATAGGATTTTAGTAAGTTAGTTGATAAAAGATGAAA
The DNA here is from genome assembly GCA_018245875.1 of Mysoria ambigua. Taxonomy (NCBI): domain Eukaryota; kingdom Metazoa; phylum Arthropoda; class Insecta; order Lepidoptera; family Hesperiidae; genus Mysoria; species Mysoria ambigua. Next base: position 2,007 of record DWEI01003820.1, on the reverse strand, counting down.
ACAGAACGTAATGGAAATATCAAAATAAATTAAACCTTCTTAATAAAAAAACAGTTATTAATATATTTTAGTAATCATATTTTATAACAATTCAACATTGAAATTTAGAAACTAGGAATGATTTTTTATAATATAAATTTATACATACTTTTCCAGGGCTTTATCATCTAATGGTTCTTTTTCTGGTTCATTGGTAACATCTTCTTTTTCGGTCATAGTTTGACCACCCTGCGATAATAATTATATGCGCTTAAATTATAAGTAAACAAATAACTATATCGAAGTACACATATTAGAGAATTTCCTTCTCTACCACTACATGAAACACGAAACAAAACTAAGCCGTAAAACGTCAATAATGGGAATATACTTTTTTTGGATATCAAATTCATAGAGTTATGTACCGACTCAGCCAGCTACAATTCATATTATTCTATACGAAAATGAAAAGGTTCGGAAATTATCACAATATTATTGAGAACTTTAAGTTATACTTCCCCCTCATGTTTTCCAATGAGTGATATTTTATATATTCTGTTTAAGCTTTGTTCATTCCTACTAATTTTATTTCTTTATAAAACTACATACGCATTTGTATCAAAATTCATGAATCCGTAACAGTAACAAATTATTACGCCTGGTAACTTTTATTACGCGTGGAAAGAAACGTCAGCCACGTAATTGTCAACGTAACTTTATTTCACGGCTTTCGACTTTTCGATTGTACTCTCATCAAAGGTTAATATTTCATTACCAGTTAAGAGATCTGTTTATTAAATACTCGGAAAAAACTTGACTTAGTTAACTGTTTGTATTATTAAAGTATTTAATAACATCTTCATTCAAGTTCATCTTTTTAGAAAAGAATTAGGATTTCACTTCAAGTACCTTACTTTACAGACAATTTTGACCATTTTCAGACAGAATGGCTGCGAAATTACTTACGGTGTTATTAATCGTCGCTGCCGCCGTCATGGCTGACGACGAACCAGCCTTTGCAAGGTTGCTGGTATCGAAACAAGTGCTGAACAAATACTTAGTTGAAAACATGGATATATTGATTAAATATACTCTATACAACGTGGGCACTGCACCAGCTGTGGACGTGAAGCTGGTGGACAACGGTTTCCACCCGGAAGTGTTCTCCGTTGTTGGTGGACAGCTGACTGCGCAGATCGACAGGATAGCCCCGCAGACGAACGTGTCCCACGTAGTCACTGTCAGGTCCAACAAATACGGATACTTCAACTTCACGGCTGCCGAAGTAACATATAGGCCCAGCGAAGATTATACCGACGTAAGTTAACATATTACCGTTTATAAAATGGATAACAATAGCTTCACTAAGGAGGTGAAAGTTTATTCTTTAAAATCTGATTGACGACTGTGTTTATACTGAAGCAAGCATCTTAGTCCTAAGGATTAACAACACATTATCCAATACAAATAAGTCAAAATATTAACAATCAGTAACTGCTTACAAACTGCAAACTCCTTACAAACCTCCAGTTAACTCTACCAGTAAATAATATTATAAAATAATCATTATTATTAGTTATTAGAGGTTGCAAGTGCAACTGCCAATTTCAGGTGCTGGGTACAAATACCCAGTTGATTCAACTAGATTGTCCTAACTAGAATCTATATGTAGAATTTCCATTAGTGGCTCGGTGTCTGGCAGTAGACTTACCACCTATTTCATGATGGGACTGTGAATGTAACTCGTGATATGGGGAAGTATACTGCACTCTATCTACCTCTTGGGGGTTACAAGAGTGATGTAATTTTTTTTATTATCATTATTATTATAAATGCTTTGCTTGTGTGATTGTGAATTTCATTTTGCATTATCACTCTTGCAAATTGTCATATGTATAGATGCACATTAGAAAATGTTGAAGTTGTGTGTTGTTGCTAGTAACACCATCTTCAAATAAAAAAACTTTTAAAGAAACTAAAAAAAAGAATTTTGATCAGTATTGTATAATAAAAGATATTTTATCTAAT
>DWEI01003819.1:0-12358 GCA_018245875.1 Mysoria ambigua | reverse complement strand
ACTACAACATTTTCTAATTTAAAATTTCTAGGAGTAGTTCAGTGTCTGAATATATGCCCGATGCATAGCAATAGGCTCACCACCTATTCCATAGTGGGACATAAAGTTAATGGGTGAAACGTAAGCATCTGTATGTCGACCGCTTTGTTTTCAATTTGTCTGTCTGTAATTTAAATTTAAACTGAACAGAAATAAAACCAAACTGTAAATATGTAACATTATATTTAATATCAGTCAATGAATACACTCTAAACTTAGGAAAAAGCTTCATGGATGAAGTTTAATTTAGTTTTGGTTGCGCTTGAAGTGTATTTGCATTTTCTTCTTAACAATTTCACTAGTTTCTTTGGTCCACAGCAGTATACGTCTAAAGTTTGTCTGAAACAAAACACAAACTTGATTATTCGTCTTTCTATTCATTATCGTCATTTTTTGACATATTCATTTCTAACAGATATTTATTTTTGAACGTAGTCGGATAGATATAAGGGCGACCTTTTTGACATAAACTTTCAAAATGGCTATTGTTTTTAATTACATTGCATATCCAACAATACATGACGCTAGTAGTACTCTGAATCCAATCATCACTTTTTTATAATAATTTCTTTAATGTAATATACATATGAGAATTTCGTTTGTTCCAAAATGAATTTGTATATTTTTTTATAATTCAGAAATGCCTATTGCCTGTCATTTTTTAACTAATCCGAAAGTGAAGTTTAAGTAATGACTGTTATTTGTATTACAACATGAACGAGCGCATGGCTCACCGCGGGTACAGGTGCACCCAGTAGCCGAACACGCGGTCCCAGTGCGGGCGCCCGCGCCGCAGCCGGCAGCCCACCAGCGGGCAGCGCCGCGCCACGTCGTCGGCCTCGCCGCCCCCGTCCGCGGCGCCCGCGCTGTCCACGCGCGCACTCCTCTGCATGTGCGGCGTCAGCAGAGTCATCTTCTCGTCGACGCCGATAGTTTTATCGGCTCTGGACAGAATGTGTTTGAGATCCCCCCTCTCGTCGACGAGCACGGTGTGCGCCAGGGCTTTCGTCCCTTCATCGTGTGTCGGCCTGGGTTCGTTTTCTTTCGAATTAGTGACGTAGAATTCTAAATGGAGCCTATCCGGTCGGTTGGCGTGTCTTAGTTCAGCGATTGTGCGATTCGCCAAGTCCGCAAGCCACGATATCTCTTCCTCCCTTCGCACTATCCAGAGAAGATGGATTCTTCCCGGCAGCGGGTTTCTTGGGTTCCTATAAAAAGTCAGTAACTTTGAATATTATTCTTGCACTACTATATTTATGAAATTCTCAATATCAAAACAACTGTACCTATTATACCATTTGGGACCCAAATATAAACATTCTTCTCGGCAGCGAGAAAAAAGACTAAAATATATTCCTTAATACATATTTACGTAAATGAGAACGATAAAGGTATTTAGTTAATCAAATATACCTATATAGGCAGGCAAAGAAGTAACAGTAAGTGATGTGCTCATGACGCAAGTGTTGAAGGCACGAGGCAGGCGGGGCGGCTCACCGGCACACGTCGCGCAGCAGCGCCACGAAGGGCGTGACGCCGGCGCCGGCCGCCACGCACACCGCCAGCGCGCTGCGGCCCGCCGCCTCCATGGGACTCGAGAACGGTCCGTCTATCAGTACACTGTAAAGGTTTTTTTTTTTTTTTATTAAGATTAAAATGTCCTCAAGATTCCCTAGGAGTCTACACTTGGTATGCACCATTTATAAATTTATTAGAGTCTTTAAATATAATTAAAACAATAGTGAAAGAAATCTTCATGAGGAAATCCTAAACATAATTAAATCTCTTAATATGTTACATTTGTTAACTATGCAGTTGGTGAAATATGTGCCATTATTAAGCCTCACCTTAATTCGTGGTAACCCTTCTCAGTCAATAATTTCTCGAACGCCTCCGTCCAATCTCCTTTTACTTTTATCCAAATAACAAAATATCTCTGCGTGCTCGTAGGAATCTTGAAAACATGTAAAATAGTTTTATTTTAAATAAATTTCATATTAACAAATCCATGTGTTAATCGAACATTTTGTGTTACACCCTAATATGATTGTCAGATATAGCAAACAGTGATGTCAAACAAGATGAAAAAAAGTAGCTAATAAACCAAATACGAACCAAGCAAATATCATCATTATAACCATGTAATAATTTGCAGTTACAGAACACTTGAAACCATTGAGAGCATACCTCGACGACGGTGAAGGGGTGCCACTCCAACAGGGACACGTCCGCGCACTGCACGAGCACGTACTGCCCCATGCGGCACGCGAAGCGCTCGTGCGGACAGCGCAGCGTGACGCTCAGCGCGCGGCCCGCCAGCCGCCGCACCTGCGGGCGCGCGTGTGACCGCTCCGCCCCGCCGGCGGGGCGCGAGGAGCGTGGGCGATGTCGAGCAACGCATGGTGTTAGACACAAACCCAGCTCTAACCAGAAAACCGTTTGATCGATGCGTAATTAGATCTATTCGACGTTTAAATAGTAGATATATGTCTCGCAAAAATAAGTAAATATTTATTAAATGTAACTTTCCAAGTAAATTACCGTTAAAATGTGTTTAGGAACCGTATATTTATATAAAAATTTAAAGGTGAACACATTCCATTTTCCAAATACGTTATTGAAATAGTATACATTATTCCATATTCAAAGGTACTAGTATACGTTATTCCATATTTAAAAACATATTAATATACGTTATTCCATATTCAAAGATATACTAGTATAAGTTATTCCATATTTAAAATCATATTAGTATACGATATTCCATATTCAATTATATACTAAGTAGTATACGTTATTCCATATTCTATATATATTATATGTAAAAATTAAATTACGTAATTACTAATAGACTGCTAACAATACTACTAGAATTAACGTTCAGTGTTCATTATAATTCTACGATTCTGTTCTGTTCATTGTTGGTGACCGACGCGGCCGCGATGGTCGCCTCCAGTGCACAAATGAACCGACAACCGCACGGCGACACCCCTCGGTGTTGCGGTGTAAATGGACTAAGCCGTGACAGCCCAGAAAACTAATAAATATAGATGCCTACTTGTTGGTTTAGATATATCATTCAAATCAATCTATGGATAATTCTATGAAGCAATATAAAATATTTCTATATACACATAGTTCATAGCCACGAAAGCATTCCTTTTATTATTTTGACATTAACAAGTCAAAATATATTGGATATTGATAAATGTTAAATCCAATAACTTATATTAATCTGGTGTCAGTATGAACGAATTGTAAGAGGATTATGCAAACACGCATAATCCGTTACTGGCCCAATTCGCTCTGAGCCAGTTTTAATACCACGGTAATTGAAATCATTTCCATTCGATTAAAATGAAACAGGCCGTTTCAATACTCATTGCAGGCTTTATAGAAATACTTAATCTGCTTTATTAAAATTGTATATTCATTTTTCTTCTTTCGTTTATTTATAAAATTAATTATCTGTAATGCATATTCTGTGTTAAATAATTGACTATTCAACAGAAGTTTCAGTTTATAAAACAACAAATGGCGAATGATATGACCGCATATGTGCAATCGTAAAGCAGTAAAAACGATTAACACACACGCATTAATGGACACTAATACGCGGGGTGTCGGTGTCCATTAATGCATTAGGGAAATTAATATGATTTGACGCCCGACATTGGACCGACCATGTCGCGCTTATGACTTACAGCGGTTCGACTTGATTAATGATTCCATTACTGACGACGCGTGAACGCGCTCACGTTAATGTAAAATCGTGTACGGGTAGAGCTGACTCACGTTCAAGATGTGGACGTCCGCGCGGTTCCTCGAGCAGATCCTCCAGAGCAGGTCGACGAGGAAACAGCTGAGCGGCACCGCCATCCACAGCCAGGTCTGTCGTATGGTCAATAATCCAGCCGTTTACGTTGGTTTCGGATGAAGACGAAAATAAATTAAAAGGTTCATCTATTTTGACGAAGTGAAGTAATGTACGCGTCCAGTTCTGTCGATTTTAAGGCTTTTAATAATGACAGTTACAAGTACATACTCGAAGAGTGAACACGCTGTTTTGTACCGCGAGATTAACGTGTACCAAAGGTGTACATTGGAATACAGATACTTGCCCGAAATGTTACTATGCTATGAAAATCGTAAAAGAATATTGTTTCTAGGGGCATAGAAGCAGATGGACCGTTATGCGTATGTAGTTTATACGTCCTTTTACCCTGGATTCGAACCGGAACCGACCGAGCCCCGCATGCGAAAAAGTTTGTCATTATATCAAATACTATTCAACAATAAAGCAACTGTATTTATACATATTCTTCCCAAAGCGTACACAAAAATCGTATCAATTGAAATTTAGATGAAGTAGATACGTATTATATTGTAGAAGTGAATTTGCATCAAAAAGATTTCAATATCTACAGCACAGACCCAATGGCCCATGACACAAAGTATTTCACCATACAATAGTTTGACGACACATTGTGCTGTCGAGTGAAGCGAACGCAAAGGTCAGAACGCGGTGCTCGGGAATGGGACGGACCAACAAATTTGTTACTTAAACATATTTCACAAATAATGAGAATTAAACTTCCCGTTATTGAAGTTCTCTTAAAGGTAAATTTTGGGTACTAAAACATTAAATGAATCAATATCAAAAAACTAGAATAGCGGACCATTATTTTGTATTAACAAAGAAACGTTCTTAAGTTCTATGTCAAAAGTATGAACAAGTCGCCGTTACAGATCTGGAGTCATTTTGCTTAGCGACGATCAGCAATTTATTGTCATGGATATTAACTGCATTCGCGAGTAAGAGACACTTAAATGCACATAATCACGTTCATTAGACGGCCCGCAATCACAGTGATGTGCAATTATCTCCGGAGATCGCTCGCGCTATTGTCGAGAATCTCTACTCCTTTATTTCCCGGCGTTCATGAGCTTAATGATCTTACCGCATGGAACTGTGACATTTCACGGTAATTATATTGATCGCATAACTGGGGTAAATCCCAGTTTCCATGAATAACTATAGCAAGGTGTACAAGATATGTATATGTACCTACAAGTTAAAAGTATATAAAAAGTATGATAACATTGTAAGACATACAATTACTATTACCTGACCTATTAAATATTATGATAGCATCTGCTTAACGTGAAATCGTAAATCACACCAAATTTAAAATAATTTCAATTTAATTAAGTATTTAAAAATGTCAAATACAAAGCTGTATCTGATGACTTAAAATATTGTACACCAAATACGTCCATTCACATCGACACTAAAAAGTAACTAATAGTAAAGTCCACGGCGACAGAGGCTAGCACTCGCGCGAGGGCCGGCGGCGAGGAGCGCGGCGCCCGCCGGCCGCGCGAGGACAATCCGCGAGTCTTCCAAGGGCACGCTTTTGTTCACACCCGCTTTACCGTACATGAGCTTACTTCGGCCGAAAGCATCACTGCCGATATGTACGACAATTATTACTAACTAGTGGCCGCCTAGTGGTCGAAGTTCCAGCATAATTCATTTATATTTCCAATTTGGATGTTAAGGTTATTGTAAGAGACTATACTAAACTACATGCAACAAAACCAAACAATGAGGACTATAAAAAAAAATACAATTTGGATTGAATGGATAAAATAATTGAAAAAAAACTATTGAAAATAAAAATATATTAAAAAATCAACCATCGATTTAATATCAAATTATCTATCTATCGTCCATTATAATATTACTAAGAAATATCGATATTTCTAGATGATAATATCGATATATTAATATCAACAGCCCTACTGACGTGTACGTACCAACTGGTATGGTTTACAAAAATCTATTTTTGTCGAAGTATTATTTTATGATTGTCTTCGGAACAGAGGATGTGCAATGTTGTCTTTATGTTCGATAATCACAATACAAACCCACCTTGGACTTGATGGGCACGAACTGCGGCGCGCGCGGCGCCGAGCTGTTGCGCCAGTCGCGCGCGCCCGCGCCCGCGCCCGCGTCCAACACTTCCTCCTTCAAAACACCGCTGAAATAACGCGACCTTTAATAGCACGACCAATGAACTTGCATATCAATCATATTGTTGTTGATTCAAATTTAAATGCATTCGAGCAACGTCAGCATTGGTCAAACTTTCTCATCAATATTCGTGAAAATAATTTATCATTACATTTCTAATGGATCTCATTTCCATAACATTTGACACCATTGCTGTCGACGCATTCATAATCTATAGTGCTACAGTGCTAAGTCACCCGTGGCACTACCTCATGGGGTGTATGACGAGCAGCAGCATGAAGGGCAGGTACAGGCGGTGCGTGTACCAGAAGGCGTTGTACAGGCGGCGGCGCACGGCGCGCAGCGCCGACAGCGCCATGGCGGCGCTCGCCAGCAGCATGAGCGAGCCGCTGGCGCCCGCCACGCTCGCCAGCAGCGCCAGCGGGCTCTGGCGGGGGCGGCTCGTCAGTTACCCGCGGATACGAACGGACCATGAATCGTCGTTCGGCACAGTACTAACAAGTGATGATAATAATAACAAGAAAAATGGATACTAAATGCTATTTCTTTGGGCACTTTTTGCTATAATTGTACTTTCTATCAGAGGACACTTTGATATCATATATTTCCTATCACGCCTGTAACCGTCGGACAGGTAGGTATTATAAACTAAACTAACATAATTACAATATTTCCGGATTGTCCATGACTTTATACCTACACTGATGTTGTAACTATGTACCTGTTCTCAAAAATGTACTCTACATAAAGGGAAAATAATGGAATCCCTTTCACTGCGCCTAAGTACCTAAACAGGTGACCTACGCATCGCGGAGTGGGTGGGGTCGTGATAGCAGCACGCCAGCGCCTCCTGGCGACAAAAGGGCCGTGTTTGCTGTTCGTACGAACACTTGACGTGTCGCCATTATTATTTCCGGCGCCCTCGCGTGACCAGCGTACCTGCATGTACTCCTGGAGTTAAATCTTTGTTTCACTGGAAAATATCAACGACCATCTTCGCTAGCGCCCCCAATATAATGAAACAATATTTTGTGGGTACTAATGTTATTCTGCTATTTTGACTAAATTGATATATTTACCTGATATAAAAAATAACTTTTATGCTTTAAATGTTGTTTAAATATTTTTACCTGTCGCCAGTTTTAAATGCGAATAAAATACTCATATTTTTCTTTTTGTCCTCTTTTTTACAGCATGGTTAGATTTAGAATGTGTAATTTAAAAATAAGTATGGCAAATTATCGATAAATCTCTAATGTACTTTACATTTAATTTCTAATTAAGGTATTACATTTAATTACTAAGATACAGGTATAATAAGATAGGTAAGATCACATGTAATTACTGTACATTTAATTAGTTTTAATAACTGTTAACAAAACATGCACGTAAGAGCGATGTGAAAGGCGTACAGAATCAGCTTCACATTCAGTGTTTTCACCGATCCGAACATTATTAACTAACACTTGATGCAGTTTCCAATAACGGCCGGTAAATGCTGAACGACCCATAAATTCCCTTAAAATCATATCGGCATGATTTACGCTGCTGATTGGACAGTGCGGATGTAATAAATTGTTTATATGACGCCATGTACAGTGCAAAATAAACAAGTGTAATCATCGTAAAAAACTACATAATTGAAAAAATTCACTACCTCGCTGAAACTTTGTACAAAGGTAAATGTGTAGCGGGTAGATATTACAAAATACAGACCGAGCACTTTGAGCGTCCTCTAAAGTTTCACAGACAATTTTTCGGCGTGTCAACTTTTGGGCCATGTAAAACGCAAAAAACTAATCTAAACTTTAACACCGAGACAGAAAATTGGAATTCCTTTTTCGTGCACAATATCATCAAACATATACACATATAGGTGTGTTCTTGTTACATGCTAAACTAGGCGAAGTAAAGCAAGGCATTGTTTCCAAACTAACCTCATTTTTGTAGCTAGCCATGTTTATCTCCAACCTTTGTTCATCGAAGCTTCGAGAGAAGTTCCACAAGTTTACAAAGTGCGATATAGAATGTAAAACTGAAAGAGAAAATAACATAAAGCTGAAATAACATCACGTCCTCAACTTTGTGGTGATTTCATGGTATTATCCTACCAGGTTTTGTGTACCAAATACAATAGTTTTGAATATAAACATTATTCTTCATATCAATATAATTTTGAACTATTAAAACAGTGAATGACAATAGGCAGATCCACACCTCCAACAATTGTTCGTAACTTCACGACCCCCGAAGGGGTAGGCAGAGGAATGCAGAACACTCCCACGATTCACCGGTTACGTTTACGTCCCACTATGTAATAGATGGTGAGCCTATCGCCATGCATCGGGCACAAAGCCAGACTCCGAACCACTATTAGAAGATCTAAATTGGAAAGTTGTTCGATGTATAATATTACATAATTGATAATATGATTAATATTACTCCGTGCTCTCTGCCTACCCCGTAAGGGACTCGGCGTGAAGATATGTATGTATGTATTATAATATTACAAAGAGACGATGTTTGACTTAGAACAAAGCGAACAATTATTATTGATTGACAAACTGGGAAGTGCCTGGAGCAATGAGGAAAGTAGTGACGACCAATGTATGTTAGTTAATTAATAATAATCATTGATCTATTTGAAAGCCACCAACTTGCCGTACGGAGTCATTTGTTACCCACCCGAGTGGCAACTGCATTCGATTCAAGTGTAAGTCAGGACGTTCCGTGACGTTTAAACGTTCACCTGAATGGTGCATTAAGTTCTCCAGACGGTGGCCAACTAGTACGCCGAGTTAATTTCCTTTAAGGCATTTGAATAGTTGATAAGTTGAGATGCTGACAAAAGGAAATATATTGATCATTTAGATTTTATGGAATGGAATAATTTTATGGAAACAAAGTACGGAACATAAAGTAACAGGCGTTTTTTGCATTGTTAAATTAAATTTTATTGTTAAAGCATCAGCCTACAATACCACAAATTGATGCTCTTATAGTGGTAAATCGAATAAAAAATATTTCTATAAAATAATAACACTTTTTATAAAAAAAAATATTTTTTATTGTTAAATACCCTACTAATTATAATCACTCTTTGATATAGTCGTTACCTGTTTTATTTGAAATTAAAAAGGTGTTTTTGATTTAATAGCCGCTTATAATCTTACCCTTGTTAGAGGTCCCCCAAAAGGCCGTAGCAATCGTCTGAAGAACATAATGCTGGCGAGGCCGCGCTTTCGCGCGTAACGGAGATTCGTAAACCAAAGTAAAAGAAATGCCCCTTCTAATACTTAACACTGGCGCCATTAAATAATGACACGGTCTGTCTAGACTTTGAGCCGCCGATACTCAACCTGGAGTTCGGGATTTTAACACGGCCTTAAAATTACTTTAACACGAATACCACGTACAAAGCGCGTAGCTTTTATTAAAAATAAATACGTCAAAATTATTCTCACATTTATTTATCTAAAAATTCTAAAGTTGACCAATTACAAATTTTCAAACAAAACTTATTAAAGTTCTTTTCAATTATGCTTAGGATTAGGAGTATGATTTATTACATAATTGGTTTACGTTGATAAATAATTTTAAATTACCGCTAACACGTATAAAAGGTTCAGAAACGCTGCTCTGTACTGTGTTCAGTTGAATGACTGTCCTCGCGAGCGTATTCAAATTAATGTCTATACTAGACACCAGCGCAAATGAAGGGGATGCGCATAGAAGTGTAGGGCGCCTTTCAACTGAAATGTTGTGGGTGGATCTGAACAGCGAGGTGCTCATTTGTGGCGGGAATTGTTGCCGGCTGAGAGCTTACACAATGAAGTGCCATTACTAAAACGATATTCGCATAAACACTGTCTGTTGCAAATGAGGAATGATTTTTTTTTCTAAATCTATACCACTAATTGTAAATTTAATGTTTAATATCTATAGGAAAATAAAACGTAACATCACGCCCGTTATCCCCGAAAAAGTGGTCAGAGAATTGTAATACACTGCGTCCCAACACTTAGATACGTTTACGTTCCAAATACAAGTTGCCTGGAAAAATACTGGTACCTGTGCCGGGTGCTTTCAGAAATTGGAAGAGTGGCTCGAGGTAAGTTCCCGCAAACGTTCCTATGCTTCGAGAGACGTATTAAGCAGTTGTTAATGTCAATTTGCAAATGTTTAATCTGCCGAAACCTTAGAGGTGCCTTAAAAAGACAAGCAGAGAGGGTGGCTAATTCCTATTTACCCCAATTCTCTTTCCAATAAATCGAATACCTACTGCATGCCCAGTATTATTAGAACTACTATCAGAAAACAGTTTAACTTCGTTTATATTCGTTAGTTGGCGTTACTCGTCCGTTTTCCTGCTTAATCAAACAAGATTAGGTGTGTCAGTATCAAAGCCGATTATGCCGTCGTCAACGATTTACACACACCACCATCAAGAATACTTAATACTATTTAAATGTTCTTTGTGTGTATGTATGTATGTACGTGTGTGTTAATCGAGACTTAAAAATTAGCTGTAAAAGGATTTCGTATAAAAAATTGTCCGTAAAAGTATCTACATGATTGAAAATGTCATAGGGTTTCATTTGTCAATTAATTGTCAATATTGTATAACAATAATTGTTCTCATCTTTTCATGTTTGATGTTCTCATGTTAAAGGTATATCATATAGAAACTTGCAGCACTAACCATATTGGTGGTAAGACCCAAGATCAAACATTTATATTACCCCGGTGGGTCTCGTATCCACCCCAAATTCAGTACACTCATGAGGGTTGTTCATAAATAACTAGTCAGTCATACCGGTTCTCTATTATAAGCATTCTCATTATTATATACTTATTTATCTAAAACTCCAAAATTCTAAACTACTAACCTGCGAACAGCACGAGGGTACATGCCACAGTTATATGAAAACTCTTCGCGCTTTCCAGCCAAAAGAAGAACAAACCAGGCCACAGTTTGGAGAGAACTCTGTAGAGTATTTGGTTTAGCTTCTTGCATAGCGGCAGTAGTACGAGAGCGCAGCACAAGTTCAGAACTGTCGCCGTACCGCGCGATATACATAGTCCTAACTGTAAATATAAGTTTTATTGAAGGGAAACATAATAATTCTATGATAATTCGCACAAGCCACATGAAATCGAAGCAAATCATTTAAAACATGCGCTAAACGGCTACGATCTTGAGTATTGTAAGCATATATCCTCCAACAAGACATTTTATGCAGGTTATTTTAAGATGAATAGCGTTTAGTGTTTTCAGTTTCATTGACTATAAGATGTTACATTTGTGAGCAGAGCGATACTTTATTCATGCATTGGAAACAGCTAACGGGACTGCAGTACAGACGGTTGGTTCAGTTTTATTAACTATAAAAAATCTTGTTTTAGTGCGATTATTACAGGAATATCAACGATCATAGATATTTTTATTAAATCTCAAAGTTATTTACGACTGTGATCGGTGATGACATAATTTAATAAAATAATTAAAATAAATAATTTATTACTAATGAAAGTTCAATTCGTCTATAAATTTAAACATGGAGTAAACGATATATCATAGTTCTGTTAACGATATATCATGTTTGGAAATCAGTCGCTGATACAACAATAAGATAGATAATGAAATGCCTAATGTAAAGACATTTTCTAAGCTATATCGATCAAATCTCGAAGTGCACAACAAAGGTAAATAATATAATATAAGCAATATGAAAACATCCATACGCTCTCGCATAACTGTAGCAGCAGACAATTATGGAACACACAAAAAAGAGGAAGCTTGAGAAAAAAATATTAAAACGCACTTCCAACAAACAGTGCAGCTACACCGAGCCGCTACTCGCCTTTGTACAATGAACGCCAGCGCAGAAACAAAAGCGGTAACCACCTAGTTAAGCTTTGTTAAATACAGTAATTGGCGCTTACGTCCACGAGATGGAGCGAAATGTTTGTGTACAAACTACCATGCGAATTGCGTCACGACACTCACCCCTAACATCCGTCGCAGATAAAAAAATTGACGCCCGTTCTTGTAGAATATAAATGATGTGTAAAAAATATATAGGACTAATGAGATCCACAATATCTGAAACAGAAAAGTAATTACAATTAATTAAGATTACCATTTTATTGATATCCAGGTAATTTAAAATTATTATTAAATGGTTCTGACTCAGTGCCAAATGTATTACGTAACTTCACGCCTGTAATCCCCGAAGGGGTAGGCAGAGGAATGTAGAACATTCCCACGATTCACCGGTT
>DWEI01003818.1:0-12359 GCA_018245875.1 Mysoria ambigua | reverse complement strand
TACAGCTTGTTGAAAATCACCCAAAAATTTGGAATTTTTTTTATATCCCTTAATTTTTGTGACTAGTATATATTGTTTATAATATGTATCTAATGTACAGATTTTCATGTGGAGGTAATAAAATTGTTATGAGCTATTAAATAATTTATGTACCTATATAATCATATATATCAGGTTGTCTATAAAAGGAAAAAAAACTTTAAAAATAATCTTAAAGAGAAAATGGAAGATATTAAACGACTAACCAATATACATTTGTAAGTGTAACTAGCAGCATATTCAATTCGATTACTTAGAAACAAACATATTTGTACAAAACGAAAACGAAACTACGGCGAATATGAAAAGGAAGTTTCTATTAGCATTGGCTTTTTTCGTTGCTAACACGAAAAATATCAAAGTAGAATACGCCCGATACGCGATATGCGCGCGTGTGCGTACGTACGCACGTGTCTCGGTGCGTGTGTTTGCGTATCGATGTACGCCGGGCTACGCCCACGCCGGGGCGATATTTGTTTCCCGCGCAAATGTTTGTCCCCGCCGATTTGTCTAATTAAAATTCGATTACTCGTTTTGTTACTCGCGTATGTGTGTTACTTCAATTGTCTTATTGTTGCCGGGTACTTTTATTTCAGTTATGTGCAGCTTTTTGGAAGTGTTGCATAGTTATTATTATTATTTATATCATTACGCCTCACCATTTCAAGGTAGGCAGATCAATGAGTGGATAATATCTCTTTATTGTACGTGTAATATTTCGATACTCATCACACAAATAATGATTGTCAAGATGTTTCAATAGATTTTCGATATTTATGTGAAATTGTATTGAGTGTCATATATGTTTTTTTGCAACTGAACAGAATAGCGAAGAAGCAGGCAACGGCAATAAGTGCCACGTTCTGTCAATACAGAACTCTGTGGCCCATAGACATAGGACAAGAAATCCTGGGTCAAAAACGAAGTTAAAAACGGAATTAAGATTTCAAATTATCTTCTTTATGAGGTTCTTCTCTTCTCTTCTTTCCTCTCCTCTTCTTTCCTCTCCTCTTCTCTCCTCTCCTCTCCTAGGTAATTTAAAATGCAGTAGATGTAGTACGGATAGCAATCCGTACTACATCTACTGCATTGCATACTCTAGTTCTATTATTCCTGAATACTATTTGTCTATAAGCATCGTTGCCGGCGTATTAACGTTGGATTTTCCCACGGTCGTCCTTTCGGAGAACACGATGGAAACGATTGGGAAATCTAAACAAAAGATTTGAATCGTTGGGTTTTTACAGTCTACAAACATGACAAATGACGGGAAAGTCCGGTTTCATTTAATAATTCAGGTCGACGAGCGGCGCGCGGTGCAACCACTCTGGTCTTCCTGGAAACAGCTCCGCAGTGGCACGGCTTGCGCCGAGAGCCATTAGTTGCAACGACCGCAGCCTATAATTATGGATGTGCGTGAGGAGTTTCCAATTTCAGCTTTATAATTAATTACCATAATTGTAAAAAAAATGATTGCGTGGGATAAGTCATATTTAAATACTGTGAACGTTATGTAAACCCCCATTGAGGATTGATGATCAAATACAGTCATATTTTGACGAGTTAGCGTTTTAACTCATGGTGTTGCCAATGGAACTCATCGGCTTGGTATAATCCAAGGTGACCATATACGCATGCTTTAATCAATGTATGATGAAGTAGTTTAAAAGAAAATACTAAAGAGGATAAAAGGATAATATCGAGACAAAACAGAAATAAGATGATATATAGGAGATAAGATAGAGGACAGAATGTATTAATAAGTCCTTCACCATTTGCAGCCATTACCACCACCATTTATCAATAAAAATTGTCATAACACAGTGGAATAATAAATGAGTAAAGATTTATGTATTTCAGTCGGTCGGATGCGTCTTTAAAACTACTGTATCTGGCAAAAAATACGGTGAAAACAAAAATATTTGCCTTATAATATTATTTTACATCTAACATTAAATTTTTCAATCACAATATTTATAGAAATATCTTCACGATGTTTTTAATTTAAAAACAACAAATAGTGATGAATAATATTTAAAATGTGTATTTCTGTTAATAAAGAATCAATTTCACAGATTTATTCCAGCATCATTTATTTCTATAACGATATTAAATATACAATACATTTCTTGGTTATTCTTTTCCCTCTCCCCGTTCCATTACAAGGTATTAGAAAACTACGAATAAACGCGTCTGTTAGAACTAACCCAATACAGGGCGTATTGAAATGGCTTCTATAAATAGAACTCGGAGAGAATAATGTAATTCCCCGAGTGAGAGAAGTAGAATAATAAGTTTTTTCGAATAACAAAGCGAATAAAAGCGTTAATGCGGCTGCATCGAGATTTTCCAACTGGGAAAAATTGCTCTTTTATGTAAGGTACTGTAAAGGAGGTTTTAATGAAAATCCTGAGCTCTCCTATATAGACAAAAGTTGTTCTCTCCGTTCAAAGTAAAGGATGGTCGACGGACGAATGCGATCCCTCGGTCGTGGGCAAATCTTATTTTTGCGATAGAACGCCAAAAAAAACACGTTTTAAAATTTGATTATATTTTAATATTGTATATATTATATTTCAAATATCAACGTAAAGGTATAAACCGAATATTTTTATTTATTTATTTATTTATTTATTCATAAACGTCTTACATCTAACGTTACAGGGTTATAAAAGGGAATTCTGGCAATATGCACTTGCTATCGTGGCAACCTTGGCTTGAATTCTTTTTATTCTGAGAGCGCACCCGCGTCTAAATATATATTGTAATATTGTATACTTAACTTTGATGTTAATTTAATAGTATTATAATGTTCTTAAATAAAAGTGTATTAACTTCAAAATGAATGATTATTGTTTAAAAAACTAGCATATTTTTTAAACCGGTGAATCGTGGGAATGTTCTGCATTCCTCTGCCTACCCCTTCGGGGATTAAAGGCGTGAAGTTACATAAAATAGAAACAAAATCCCAATGCCCTCGGAAGCTCGTAACGATAATTTGAATTCAATACAGTTATTGCACTGCACTGGCGCAGGAATCGAGTAAATTGTCAATGTTATGATAAGTGATAAGCGGAGGTGCAGCGTATATTTTCCCGCCTGGACGCGCTCCGCCCGCGTCAACGCCGCCGCGCGTTGTCTGCCAGTCTCATGTCGAACTGCCCCGGTCGGTCACTTCTCGCCATGGCTACGTGCTGGACTTTTATAGCAATTTCACAAGTGCAATACGTACGTATCAGCAGTCCGCTTGAAATGATTATCGTATGGCTGCGCTGTAGTTTTGTTATTGTTATGTGGGAACGCCCATTGTTTGATAAGACAGGTGGAACAAGCGGCGCGTCAATTTGTATGTTTACAAGTTGGACGTGCCTTATGTTTTAAAAGTTCTATACTTCTAATAGTTTTTTCTATTACATATACGTCATAATTGAACACGCTTTATCATTGCAAGTATCTAACGCCTTTGTTTAACACCTTTCCTGTCTCATTATCAAATGTCGTGTTCGTTTTTAGTTTGCTATTTAAATGTCCGTCGAATCTTTCATTGTAGTACAGACTATATACCTATAAAAACGAATTATTTTAACACTGGATTTTTGATTCCGGTCCGAATTCCATTTAGTTCAGAATGGAATTAACTGTCAGGATAAACAGAATATATGTATATCAACACGCATCGCCCCTTACAGAGTAGGCAGAGAACATCAAGAGCCAGATATTCCTACCCTTACAAACCTGATGGCTTTTTATATTAAAACAACAGAACAAAATATACATATTACATATATTTAAGTATTCAATGGGTTATATACAAAAATTGGCCAATAACATTTTATATCTGAAATATTGTGAGAAAATGTTATAGAATCACGTCCCTTTGGACATAAGGAAATACTTAAAGATAGTAAGGGCTCCATTGCACGGAACTCACCTGAATCGCGTCATGTCAAACAAGGTTCGAGACGGTTTTTCTTGCATATTGTCCGATACTGGAGGCACACCCTCGTCAACGTCACGCCTCATTGACCCACCCCTAATATCGACTGGGAAGCAATTTATTTTATATGAATCTTCCATCTCTTCATGATGTCACTAAGTGGTCTTATTGATGTTGGTTGGATGAGAGAAATGCCTGTGTAGGTGTCGATACGTTATGACAAATGATATGCTGATCGTTTGAGTTTATTTGTCTATGACTGTAATATGTTTATTAAATTATGTCGAATAAAATTAAAAAAATATAAATACGTTGTAATCCGTATTGGGACAGAGAAAGACTACATTCTTCGATCTCGTGCCAGGATACCAGGGTGTAGTGAGAGTCAAGAGGTGGCTAAGCCAAATGGTGGCAGATGGTAGTAAAGCGAGGTCTACCTAAACACGCTTAAATGTAATGCCCGCCTTCGTTCAGTAGCATAGGCGATGCGAGAAGCAGTGCCTTGTACTCTTAACTTGTATGTTCAAAGCACATGTCTTAGGCTGAAGATAATGATATGTTCTCGTTTCTTATCAAAACTTTTTAATCACATTGTATATCACCGTGGTCGTCGTCAAGATGATCATGACAAATCCTTTTATTGTTCCATTCCTAATCATGTGTCACGTCTCGTAAAAAATACTTTTGAACCTATAGAGTATCATAGAATGTTCGCACATTTCATGGAGCCACACGGGGAACCTCAGAAACTATTCAGGTTTTCCCTTTTTTTGCCTTCACTGTCATACGATGTAATATTGTGAACTTGAACTGAATAGTCTTCGATTTTAGAAACAGGAAACTGAAATTCAATACCCTAATTAATCGTCGCTGCAATTGATTAATATTATATTTCCGTACCTTGATATTGCGCCTTCCGCGGTACACTTCTAGCAGGTTCAGCACAACGAGTGATAAGCACACGACGCCAACATTTATATACGGAGGTTTCAAAACTTTAAAGTGTGGACACCCTAACGAATGTTCAAATTGTTGAAACGTTCGTATATGAAAGCCAGAACTGTGTCCCAGTCTCTTTTATAATTCTATTTATGTGCGACAACCCTAAGGAAACGTGCCCATATATTTTCAAATCTTATAAAACTTTGCATTTGTCTCGCATTATCTTCATGTAATGTTTAGTGAACACAAAATTATATTAATGTGAGGAATAGTGATGGATGCAGGTACCAAGAAAGACCAAAACTCGTTTATGTTCACGTGTTGATAAGCCAAACACGGGCTAAAGGAGAAATCAGACTTCACTATGACCGCCGTGAGTATATACAATGTTGAGTTTAAACGACGTATGTCAGGTCTGCAAGGTTAGCGAAACTCATAACAAATTATCACGCCTTATTCCTTAACCCCTTTAAGGTAGGTAGGTACACTTTAGTACTCCCAAGTTGATCTATTTAGGTTACAAGTTCCATAATTACGGAGGCTATAGCGATACATCGGTTACAAATTCAGAATCTACTACTGCGAGTTACAATTTGGCACTCGTATTCACGATTAATGATTCAATGTAATGTTCGAAATCAGAATTGCACTCCACGCTCACTTGTATAGTTCATTTAGTTTTTACGATGACGTCACATAATAAAATCGCAGCGACCGCTGCTATCGCCGGCCAGCGGAAGATTGTTTTAGTTGGCAGCACGCCATAACGACGTAAGGAAGTACAAAGTATAAATACATTTTGCATGCCACTTAACAGTCCGTACGATATATCATAGACGGAGACAGCCCAGACTTACACCGCGTACCGGTTTGAAGTACGATCACACTTTGGAATAGGGCTTTTTAGTTTCTGCGCCAAATGTTTGCTGCGCCTTGAAAAATAATATCGTGAATTTATTCCGACGTATATGTATATTGCAGTGGAATGGAATGTATGCATTCGGATTTTCGCTTCTTTTATCTTTCGCCGCGATATTTCTTATTCTTAGCATGGATATTTTGTTTTGAAGAATACTATTCGTTTTCCGATGTGCGCTAGAACGTCGACGTACGGTTTGTCTTTATAGATTTACTCGTAGATAGACTGGAGCTTTATATAAACCTAATTGTATGTAACGCCAGTGATAGTCTAGTGATATGTAAACGTGTAATCTGTGCTATGTAATTAGTTAATACAATTTTATAAGGTGGTAAAATCACGCCTGTAATCCACAAAGAGGTAGGTAGAGTAGAGTAGTGTACTAGGTTACTGGGGTACAAATCTAGACTCCAAGTCACTATTAGAAATTTCAAATAAATAAAGTTGAAAAAATCCAAACGAGAGTTGGACCCCTTGATCAGCAGTCGTTCTTGCTACTGCTTGGTAACATTATATTAAACAAAAAATTAAATGTTGTTACATATTTTCAATGATTTATTTAACCAATTACAATACACAAGAAACTAACCGTCAAGATTTTTGTTGATTTTCGATCAAAAATGTATTTTTAGTGATACTTGTTCCCTAATCAGTTCTGTTGATGCTTCGTGGTTGATGAGCCGAGGTTGCGAATTCAATTCCAAATGTGTGTTTCACACATTTTTGTGTTTTGTAGGTATTTGTAATTAAGATTGTGTGGTCTTTATAGTCCAGATTTTGATAAGTTTGAGATGAATTGCCGCGCTTCAAATGTCCAAAGATTATATAATTTGCATAAATTATTATTTAACAGGAAAATGACAATTACTCCCGTAGGCAGAACACGAGCGAAGATTACGAGGTTCGACATTTAATATTTTTTTAAATAAACGCCGCTTTAATATTTTAGTTGCCCATTATACCCACAAAGTGAATTCCATACGAACAATGCAATAAGGATATGAGTAATAATTTTGCGCCCTTACCAGCCCTTCCACGGAGGGTTGATATCAGACGGTCGTCGTAAAACACCCGCCGCATTTCAATGCATTATGAATAATGCGGCTAACTCAAATAAATTGAGAACAGTGTAGGGTGAAGAATTTACTTTGGACACACTGCTTCTCATAGAGATTAATTGTTATCATTCATAGAGGAGCATCGGTATCATTTATGGAGTACCACTGGGTCATTGGTATTATTAATTGAGAATAAATGAGTCAAAGGTATCATTTATGCAGAATAAATGAGTCATTAGTATCACTCATGAAGAAAATGAGTTATTCATGGAGAATAAATGAGTCACTGTTATGCTAGTTTTCATCATTGCATGCCAGTAAACGATTATTAGTAGTTATTTCTTGTTTGCATCTATTTTTACCGT
Organism: Mysoria ambigua; assembly: GCA_018245875.1. Classification (NCBI taxonomy): domain Eukaryota; kingdom Metazoa; phylum Arthropoda; class Insecta; order Lepidoptera; family Hesperiidae; genus Mysoria; species Mysoria ambigua. The sequence continues at coordinate 5,099 of DWEI01003818.1, read as the reverse complement.
TTCGTACAACCTTTAGTATTCAGGACAAGAGTTTGGCACTCCCTAGGCGAGAGTGCTACGTCATAAGGCACATCTCGTTTTCCACCAGGTAGGATAGCAGTCAAACGTAACCTTATTGTTGAATATGAAAAATATATAAAATAAAAATTCTTCAGCGTGACTTCATTATCGACATAGCTGATGGAGAAGTATATTTATTAAATTCAAAACTCATCAGGCCGTGCGAAAGAAAGAATATACATTATTTAAAACAGTATATGAGTGAATAAGTTTGCCTCGATAGTCGTATTGCTCGAGCGCGACTGCCGATCGAGAGATCCTGGGTTCAAATGCCGGGTCGAGCACTATTGGATTATTCCAAACTTGTTTTTTAGTAGTCGCTCGGAGTCTGGATATGCGACCCGTGTGTGGCACGAGGTTTACGGCCTATTCAATAGTCGGATGTTAACGTAACTGGTGAAACGCAGCGGTATACTATACTCCTCTGCCTGTCTCTTCTGCGATTACACACGTGATACGATACGTTGGTTGACTTTATAAGTTTATCTTTAAAGTGAAGATGATATGTTGTGATTTAATCAACCGTCGAAGAGTATTGGATAAAAGGTCTAAAAGTAACTCAACATCTTACAACGATGATGACGTGGGTCATTAATTTGCTGACCATTTTATTGAAAGGATTTTAAACCGTCTGGAAGGCTTCCAACAAAGTCTAACCAGAGAAATAATTTACATGACCGTTGCCGATTGCTATAACATAATTTCGATATTATTCAATTTTGTTAACATCACGCTTATTATGTCCCCGAAGTAATTGAGTACACTTGGCAAAACATAGCACCGATCTTGTTATGCCTGCCAGCTCGAAATATCACCAGGTTTCACCGGGATTATTACGGGGTAGGCAGACAGCGCTAAGCGTATTTATACTGAGCGTACTCATATTTCAAATAATTAACTATCGCGTTGGTGACGCTCAGCGCTAACATTGTTAGCGCTAGAGCGCTAGTGGCGGCGCTAAACATTCAGCAGATAGGACAAATGTACAGCACGCTTCGCAGCGGCTGCCGAGGCCGTTGCCAGCCGGCGTAATGCTGCACAATTGTTTAACCAGGTTTATTTTTCGCCCAACCGCCTTTATTGGTCTATGTTTGCGTATTTAAGCGGTGTTATTTTGTGAAATTAGATATTGTACACATTTTCCTTTATGTCTTTTATATCTGTAGATGTTGTGATATTAAGGTCATAAGGTTAAGGTATATACTTTTGTAATAACATTTTATAAATTAAACTGATCTGTTGTAATGAAATTGTGTGGAACGGATAGGGGACGCTTTGTGGGATCTAAGTCATAGAAAACGTTGAGTCAAAATTTACGCGTGAAAACAAAATAACTTCGAAGTATTTATCATTGTAAAACGGCACAAGAATAGAATTTTACAACCGTCTATTCACCGGTGCGGCAACGTGGCAGTTGAATAGTTGATTTTTTTAGCAAGAAACTGGCTGCAATGCTGTATAAAAGTTACTCTGTAGCCGAGCGCACGTGAGAGAACTGCTTAAGCACACTACGGGTCGCGCATTCGTTTGAATTCGCGCCATTTTCTCGTTTCCGATTTTAATACAGCTGTTGTGACAGCAGGTGAAAACTGGGTACGTCGATGATATTTAGTAAAGAATTCTTTAAAATTATAACACAGAAACAAGACATACTAATTCAAGACTATACGATACCGCTGTTTTCAATAAACTTGCTTAGATCAGTCAATCAATATATGAACTGCATAGACATTACGTACATGTGTTATGTATTAGCATTCGGAAGACGGCGTTTCGAAATGTGGCCCATACATTGCTTCCTTTGCTTGCCGTCATATAATATTGTCCTTTGCCTGTACTAATCACTAACTAACATTGCACATAAGTATCGCTTTTACTTCTCGAGTATACTCTAGTCATATTTTAAAGAATAGGTCTCTCGGTTTTATACTATTTTTTGATCACCACTAAGGTTTGACTGGTACAACAAACCATTTAGCAGTAAATATTACCTGGTAAATATTTACTGTTAAATATTTTCTGATAAATATTTACTGTTAAATATTTACTGATAAATATTTACTGTTAAATATTTACTGATAATATTTACTGTGACATATTTACTGATAAATATTTACTGTTCAATATTTACTGATAAATATTTACTGTTAAATATTTACTGATAAATAATTACTGTTAAATATTTACTGCTAAATATTTATTGATAATTACTTTTTGTTACTACTAGTCATGGATTAAAACTCAGGACTTACCTACCGTGATCAAATAGGCCAGATACTGGCTCCTCCCAGTCAGAAGTCTCTGAAACTGGCGTGCTTGTATGAAGAGAGTAATAAAAGTAGAAGATGCGCGGCAGGTCTGTATGGATAGAGATATGTGAAGGATGTGGTGTAAAAATGTGAATGTGTGTGTAGTTTTGGGTTTGTTAATTTGAAAATCTTGGGATAAGGTCATTGCTGCACTGTATCTAGTGGTATGACACAGTGCTGTCTCTCTGCATGCATCGCCTCTATTTTATAAACAAGCTTAGGTTAAGCACTAACATAGTTTATAAGTTTTAAACGCTAACTAACATGAGCCATTGTTGCTTTCTTAAAATAAATAAATATAAATAAGTAATGGTTCGGAATCAGGATTTGTGCTCCGTGTATGGCAATAGGTTCATCACCTATTCCACAAAAGGACGTAAACATACTTGGTGAAACGTGGGGTGCACCACACTCTTCTCCCTACCTCTTCGGGGATAGCAGGCGTGATGTTACGTTACGTTACTTTCAAGATCTTCCTTGACTCTCGCATCGTCAGTTGCATCCGATGTCGTCACCATCGCAACGGTAGATAGAAGCATTTCTTAGAAAATATATAAGAAATATCTTCTAAGCAGATAGCGTTCCAACGATTTCACCGTTGAAACGGATTCCGATAAAAAGTTCGATTGCATTAAAATTCCCGCGCAGTTCGCCTGCATCCGGTGTTAATGGAGCTCCGAGATGACGACAGGTGGAGACGCGTATCCGCTTATTTTATTCTTCAGATATTCCTCGGGAAATATACAGGATTATATGGATTTCAAGACACCTGCGTGATTTTATTGTTGAAATGTATTATTTCACATAATACACCATTGCATCGATATCTTTGCGCTGTTCAAATACATTATCTGAATGTAGAACTTTAAAATGTAGATACTTTGAGATACTGAGCTTGGATATTTCTTGGGAAATAAAAAAGTGATATTTGACTTTTGAATTGTGTGATACACTTAGAGATATAGAATATTGGTACAAAAACATGACATGTGTTAGAGTAGATTAGAGAACACTGGTATATAAACTGTAATATAAAATGGAATGCAATGTTTAGGGGAGGCCTAGTCCAGCAGTGGGCTGATATTGGACGATGATGAAATATCATGCTTCATTCGACCACATTCGTTCTTAATGAACTCCTGAGATAACAACATGTGATATTTATATGTATATTTATTTATTTATCCCGCGTACGTTGGGGTTTTTCTAATTTAGATTATCTAGTTGTGGCTCGGAGTCCGAAAATGTGTCCGGTGTGTGGCAATAGGCTCACCCCCCATCTGACTGGTGAAAAGTGGGAGTGTACTAGACTCCTCTGCTCGGCTTTAGGTTGACCACAAACGTTTTTATATCAAACAATATTTGGAGTACAAATCGTATAATCTAATTCTCTTTGAAACGGATTTTCATAAAGCTCTCCGTTGCAGTAAACTTTCAAAACCATCAAGTGACATTAAACTTTAGACACGACGCGAGATGAAGACGTGCAACCACTTACTATAGCTTGGATGTTCCTCGAAATACTTATCGGAATATTTGAAGCTTACACGCTTACATGATCTAACGTTAAAACGGGCTTTGATAAAAACTTGCTTGCTTGAAGATTCTTGCGTCGTTCACCTGCTTCTTCTGTTAAAAGACTTCAAAAGCGTCATCTTATATAAACTCAGTTCTTGTAATATGTCAAGATTTTTTATAATCTAGAATGAAGAATGATTTTGTTCTTTTACAATTTATAGCTTGAAAAGTGTGTTTTTTGTTATTGATACATTTAGGGTGTTTTGCAATAGTCATCAATTTGGCAATGTGGATTGGTGACCGTGGTAGACTTTGTAATACACAGATGGATACCACTGCCCATATTAAAAGCCATTATAAGCCCATATTTTTATTCTTGGTAAAAGTAACATAATGTCGCTGTCGTCCCAAGTGACGACCTGAATAAAATAGCACGAAGCTGCTGGATTCGGAAGGCTCGGGATCGGGAGGAGTGGCAATGATTAGGAGGCCATGATCCTCAGTGGTCCTTCAAAGGTTGACCTACAAGTAATTAGTAGTATTCCGATCGTTTTGATGATCTGATTGACTTAATATTATCCGAAACATAATATCACGTGTAATCCCCGAAGAGGTAGGTAGAGGAGTGTAGTACAATTCCACGTTTCAGAAATTACGTTTAGGTCCCACTATTGGAGCCTATTGTCGTACACTGGGAACATAGCCAGACTTCGAGCCAATTCTAGCTAATTTAGCTTCATGTTAGTTACACTAAGTCCATTAATACACGTACCCGGCGTTGAACCCAGGACTGTCTTTTCGGCAGCTAGCGGCCAACGCGCCCGACGGGACTGTGTAAGAAATATGCATGTAGTAAATTTTCATTGGAACTGATGACTTCTTTTAAATTACAAGTGACCACCGACGATGCAGCAAGTTTTAGTGTCGATTTGTGTTTCTACATTGGAAATGGAATAAATTAAATGGAAAATAATATGCTCTACATCAAAATACTATTGGAGTATTAATAATAAACAGTAGTTATAATAAATAAAATAATGAGTACAAATAATATAAAACATATAAAATTAAATACCGTTATATAAGCCAAATATTTTGTTGGTTTGTGTAATCTGCCGACGACATAAGATGCATTGGTCTATGGTTTGCAAGTGACTAGTGCAAGAACTCATGGTTGTATGATTATGGCTCTTTTACTTTATTGTTTAGAAG
>DWEI01003817.1:0-12362 GCA_018245875.1 Mysoria ambigua | reverse complement strand
ACCCGCTGGTCCGACGACATCCGCAGGATCGCCGGTAGATACTGGATGAGGGAAGCACAGGACCGAGCTACGTGGCACGCTCTGGGGGTGGCCTATGTTCAACAATGGACAACTATAGGCTGATGATGATGATGATGACGATTATTAACAGACAATTATTATTAATGGATACATTTTGTTTTCATTTATTATGCAAAATAAACATTTTTAATTGTCACTAATTCGCGTTTTACATTTTTCAGGCACTCGACCATCACGCGGCCTTTGGACGGTCGATTGTCAAAAGGAAAAGTGATATTGATGATCGTACTTATATGGATCTATTGCACACCGTGGGCCCTGCTGCCGCTGTTCCAGATCTGGGGCCGCTTCGTGCCCGGTATCGCGATAGATCGCTTGGTAGTTCTTTACAGTGTCTTATAAATTATCCAAAGTCGTTGCAATGTCTGTATTTTATTGTGTTCCAGAGGGCTACTTGACCTCGTGCACGTTCGACTATCTCACCGATACGTTTGACATCAAACTATTCGTGGGGTGCATCTTCTTCTGCAGCTACTGCGTCCCGATGTCCTTGATCATATATTTCTACAGCGGCATCGTGAAGCAAGTGTTCGCGCACGAGGCAGCGCTGAGGTATTTATAAATGTACTAGACATATTTATATAACAACCAGTTTATATGACTGCTTCGTTGATCGTGTTGGTTGCAAGTGAGACTGTCGATCAAGCACTACAAAATTTTTCTAATTTATATTTTCTAGTAGTGGCTCGAAGTCTAGACATGTGCCCGGTGCATAGCAAAAGGCTCGCCACGTATTCCATAGTGGGAATTAAACGTAACTAGTGAAACATGGGAATGTTCTTCATTCCTGTGCCTACCTCTTCGGGAATTACAGGCGTGATGTTACGTTTTTTATACATACACTACAGTATAATGCAGGATCATCATCAACATATGTTTAATCATCACCAACCCTCTCATCGCCTGACATCGATCTCCCGTTAGAACGAGAAGGGTCAAAATTCTGGCCGCCCGGTTGGCTGATAATAAAACTAAAAAACAATGCAGTACGTACCATTAACATCTATTTATTGATGAACTATCAAACATATATCAATAGAAAATAATATTTATTTTTGAAATCGAAGTTCAAATGGCTTTTATTCAATATTGTTTCGAACACTTTTTGTAAGTTAAAATGTTAACATACTACCGCCTCGGAAAATACCTCGCCCTCAGAAAATTACTCGCCATGGAGAAGAAGCTGCGCAATAACTTCATAGGTGTGCTTGTGCACTTGTTTAAATAGTTATTTGGAATGCATAATAACATTCAAAAATACGAATTAATTCATTGAGCAGCAGGAGTTTCACTACTCCGAGTATGTTTATTATTCTTTCAGAGCGCAAGCAAAAAAGATGAACGTGGAGTCTCTACGCTCGAACCAAAACGCGAATGTAGAGTCCGCGGAGATACGCATAGCGAAGGCCGCGCTCACCGTCTGCTTCCTGTTCGTGGCCTCGTGGACGCCGTACGGCGTCATGTCGCTCATCGGGGCCTTCGGGAACAAGCAGCTGTTGACTCCGGGGGTACGACTCACACACTTACGACTGTCCACATCATCAACTCTTTTGTCGTTCCTCCGCTAGATACGACACGTCCCGCACAGTGAGAAGGTTAAAGCCGTAGTCCGCCATGCTGGTCCTGTACGGACTAATGCTGATACATTATTAATATTTTGTAGGCAACAATTTTCAGAAAAAAACTCTATAAATTTGTGTCATGAAGTAGATCACAGTTCTTAGTAAGAAGTTTAATAGTCGTAACTGCTAGCAGATAATTAATGCCACATATAACCGTTCAACATTTTGTCATATTCCGCTCCACCCCTGGATCTAGGATTCTCTTAAAGCACGCCCCTGAGCTCGATCTTCAGCTCTATGTATCCAACCTAGCACCTTACGTACCCCGTTACTGTAACTACCTATACATGAAATACGAAACATGACAATAACATTAATACAAATGTAATTATTTTTAATATATATTATTCTAACTTAGAGCTGTCCTGCCAGGTAACAATGATCCCGGCGGTGGCGTGCAAAACTGTGGCGTGCATCGACCCTTGGGTGTATGCTATCAGTCATCCGAAATACAGGTAAGTATCTGTTACATTCTTAATATCACTTCACTTGTCCCCAGCCTGGCTCCGACCGCTGGACGTGGCCCTCCTCTATAGACTTTGTGCAAATAATCTGCACGCTGGGCTTGCGGGTTCGGGATCACAGAATACTGCTTATCGTACGGCATATACTAGAACCCGTCGACATACACTACAGCAGGCTGCGCTGTACCGCAAGTGTACCTATCAAGTGCAAACGAGGTTAGCTTGTGCTGTGGTACAAGGTGAAATAGTGTTTGCTATATCAAATACATTGAAAGACCAATAAATATAAAGCATATTGCTATATGCTATATTTACATCTACAGTTGTAGTTACAATAATAGTATTTAGGTGAAGTGCGTGATTATAAAACGTGAACGTGCTTGACAAACAATGTTTCAATGTAACGTTTGGTACCGTAAGGCATACCTTAGCTGCTACGCTCTCGCGTCACGATGTTCGTCTATAAACAATTGCAGAAACTTTTAAAATATTACGTAGAGTACATATATTAGATAGCGCGGGATTACGATCTCGCCATCAACTACAGCCCACGCTTAGTTTACATATTAATAAAAAATTAAATTGTAGTCCGCTGAATTGATAATATGCTGTTGTTCAGGCAAGAACTCCAGAGGCGAATGCCGTGGCTCCAAATAGTCGAACCGGAAGACAACGCGTCTACTGGAACAAATGCCACGACCAACACAGCACCGGCCGCGCCAGCGTAGAGTGACGGAAATACCCACACGAACATTTTGACCATGGCATGAAGGACATTGAGTATAACTTTAAAAAAACCGTAGATGTACATTGCACTGCGGCAGTTATATTTATATAAAAGAAAACTATAGTTGAAAATAATGCATTCCACAAAAATAAACAAAAAAATTGTATGTTCGATAGTTATCGATCACTAATAAAATTAAAGTAGCGTTAGTTGTAATTTATAGATTTTTTATATAAAATGTTATAATTTTGACAGTGCCATTGTATAACTTTCGCCAATACAAAGATACACTAACTGGCTGTGTTGCACTAGTCACCAAAAATAGACTTAATTGAATTATATTTAGATATAAGAGTTGATCCACAAATAGACTACGGCTTGTTAAAGGACTTCGATATTGCTATTTCTAGATTTCTAGAAATCAAATATTTATTAAAGAAGCATATGAACATGACACTTATCGTTTGATTTATGAGTAGATCTTTCATCTTAAACAAATAGTAACATCATCATATATCATCATCATCAGCATATTGTAGCCTGCTGATCCACATAGGCCGTCATTGGGGGCTAATACCCATAACCTTCACACTGGCGCACGAGTTGCGGATTAAGGAGTACAGTTTCTTGGACCGCTTGTGCTGCTGCCCATTAACGACCAAAGCATTTAGCTGAGCCTAAACAAACCACACCGCATTTTACCATACCGTGTATTGATATATGAGATTAGAAAATGTATTCTTCCATCACTTCTACAGGAATAGTTTAAAAAACACCAATGTCAAATATACATTTCTTTCACAACAACATTGAAGTGCAGTCGCATGCGCTGTAGCCTATCCTTTCCGCGTTTATTACATGAGGAATATATACTACATTTCGTAGTCTACAATTACCATATTTATCTGTAATTACACGCACCTACACGAACATACGGCAGTTCTAAAAAAACAGCAGTCAAGGCTGTCAAATTTAAAAAGCTAAGCATGATGAAAATTACATTGACACATGTGACATAAAATTATTGACAACTGTTGTCTAATCTGACAATTCGTATTGGCTACTTTGTTCATTCGTTGCATTGTAGCGTAATCAGTGATGTAATGCAGAATTCAGAAACAATTCGTTAGATATATTGTGTACAATAATTAATCATGGATAAATTAACGCTGATATCGGGCACTCTGTTTATGACAGCAGATGTTTTCGCAATTGTCAGTTTGGCGATGCCCGATTGGATAATTACGGATATTGGAGGTGATGTTTACTTTGTTATTTGCACTTTGTTATTTGTCTTAACGTAAAAGTTTGTGACCATTTGTATTGTCAATAAATGAATAAAACTAGCGTTCTGCAGGTGATATGCGTCATGGCTTAATGTGGTCGTGCATGACCATCCACAATCTACCACAAGTGTGCTACACGCCTAACTTAGAACCGGAATGGATGTTGGCATTGATTTGTATATTCCTGGGATGTATTTGCATCACAACCACAGTCATATTGTTGGCGTCCAGTCATTTCGACCGCAATGTTATCCCATATGCTCGCTGGGTTGGGTTTGCTGCAAGTAAGTAAAATTTAAACATACAAACTCACAATCATTTCGCTACATTTCGTTAAATCGTAAACAGTGATAGAATGTGAAAAAATTCTAGTCTAAAGATTATTTATTGATTCCACTTTAAAACCACTCAATTCTGTGCTACTAAATCTATTACTGAGACAAATAGCTATTGTAAGGAAGGTCAAACTTTTGTCATATTCTATATTCAAGGTGTTCTTGCTTGCTGCAATAATAAAATGTTCATAATTGTTATTTTTTAATTATCTATGAATCATGATAGTCTATCCCTGTCATGTGGTATGCACTGCCGACCAGATGCAACCTATGCAGATGCAAACACTAAATTATAATAGGCTTCCCTCTAATATCTCAAATTTATCTTTTAATAAATTTAAAACTATTGTTAAACATAATTTAATTAAGAAATCCTATTATAGTGTAAAGGATTATCTTATCGACAAGCAGGTTTGGGAATGAATTGCTCTATATACTGTAGTAAAGACGTTTGTGAAACAGTGAGTTTGTGGTGAGTTCTTCTCAGACCAGGGCTCGTTTGGAACTCTCGTAGAATCATTAGATTTAAGTTGAGGAGTGTTTTCAAAGGGGTTTAACTCAATATCCACTACATGTTGAGTTGGGCCCTTCTGACACTCCTCTATTAACGTACACAAGTGATCTCTGAAGATTCTAAGTGGAAAAGACATAAATAAATAAACAACCTTCATAGCCTATAGTAAGCATTATTCAGTTTAATTGTTTTGTTTTATAAATCAAATTAGATCCCTGTTAACACTCTTTTTAAAATTATACATAGTAATAAGTAGGCTGGAAGCAGCAAAATGCATACTTACAAGAAATTCTTTGGGAATGAAGTCCCTGCCACCGTCTTTACAGCATCTCGGCACTGATCCATTGAATCCTCGCGACTGAGACGACGATGTTACATCGTGATCGAGAAATTGGCCCCATTGCATCAAGAGATGGGTAATGCCAGGGTTCTCCACATTGTGGTCTTCGTGAATTAAGGCACTGACTTCTCTGGCCGATGGAAGAAGGGAGCCGAAGACAGATCTGCGAGGGGCTTGTATGCCATCGGAGTAGACCGGCAAAAGGAACCGCTGGACAGGAGTCATTGTGGACCCCCATCGTAAGCGACTCAGATTGTTGCAAGTACCATCATGGGTGCGGTATCTGGTGGAAAAACATTTAAAATTATCACTAACAAATTTCGATTTAGATAGATTTACTTTTTCAAACAACTGAGTTTTGTTCGTGTTTAAACAAAGATATTTTGTTTTCTTTCAAATAAACTAGAATTAGACCAATTACCTTTTGGAAGCAGGTGGACATTTTGGCGGTCCCTTTAACGGACACTCCTCGAGCAGAGGCGACTGTCGCAGCGCAGTAACGGAGGGAAAGACCCCTTCGTCCGTGCGGCTTTCCAAGCCATCGTCGGCCTCAGAGCTAGAATAAAAATACGCGATGCCATAACAAAAGATTGTGTTATATTTTAACCGTGTCGCGCATCACATTATGTGAATCTTGAATAAAATTACAGATATTTTGTATAAATTATTTGACACTCCTTATTAAAAAGTGAAAGAATAATATTTACATGTTGCTCTACATTGTCCTCACTACAGAACAAGTCCTTCATTTGTGGTGCAACCTGCGCACTTTTACAATTTGAAGTATAAATCGGAAGTTTGGGAATGAATTCCCTTAACAACACAGTCAATATTAAACTTATCATAAAGTTGGAACTAAGCATGTAGTGTTGATATTTATTTACCAAAATATGTAGAGTTGTTAAAGATGCAATAATCATTGATTGCTTGAGATATAGTTCACAGAAAGATTTTTTCTCTAAATTGTAATTTGTAATAAATGTTTCAAAGTTGAAATCATTAAAAAAATATAAAAGTTATTTACATAAGTCTGTTGGTTTCTTGTTCTATCGAAGATCAGATCTGGGAAGGTATGGTCGTGTATATTTTATCAATGTACATATGTTTTAAGGAACTGATAGAATTTCTAAGTCCCTAAAAACGTAAAATCTCGCCTGTAATCCCAGAAGAGGAAGGCAGAGAAGTGTAGTGCACTCCTACGATTCACCAGTTACGTTTAAATTTTATTATGGAATAAGTGGTGAGCCCATTGCCATACATGAGGCATATATGTAGAGTTTGAACTACTACTAGAAAATTTTAATTATAAAAACGTGGTTCTTCTCATAAATCTTTAAAACTGACAATTTTATGCATATAGAAAGTTAGTATCTGTCATTATTATTGTCATATTTATTATTTAAATATTTTCATACGATTTAACAGCGGTTTGTCCCGTATTAGATAAAAATGTAAAATAACTATCAATAAAAAGATCTTTACCATCTCATGCATCTCAGTATAAATATTGATCACTGATATATGTGGGCGACATCTTGAATATTTGAGAGTTTGGCGAAAGTTGTTACGCAAGCAAACTCGAAAGTCGAATAAAATTCACCAAATGATAAACAAGGTGAAAGTAAAATCTTATTAACGTGTTATGTAAATATTAATAGATACACATTTAGTTGTGGAGCTATAAATCTTTATTACTTATGATAGTACCGTGACAAGTCATCAGTGTGATACGCGTATGCGTTTGGTTAGACACTTTGCAATCATTAACGATTGTTCGCGATAGATTAGTCGCGATGCAAACCCAATCATTAGTCAATATGTAAATATAACAATATGACCATTATGAGTGATTGTTATAGCTTTAAAATATAGGATAAATCGTATAAACTTGTTTAGGAAGTTTATTACATTGATCAGTGTGTATTAGATTGATTTCAAGTGTTATAATATTAAACACATGTTATGTTGAAATAGTCAAAGGTTGCGTAACAATATACTTTCATACAATTTTATTATACAGATATACGATTACCTATATCTATTGTATAAAACTGTAGCGAAAGTACAAATTTTGTGTGTGTCTATATTGCACAGGGGACTTTTGTGTATTTGATTGAATTGTAGACAATTATAAAAAAGCCACTCTCAAATCTCTACAGTTAACTTTACATCCCACATTGGAATAGAGGTGAGCCTATCGTCATATACTAAGTACAAATCTAGACTCTGAGCCACTACATTTAATGATAAATTCTAGTTATACATATTTAATACTTATTTAAACATTATAAAACAAAATTTTTGCACGTATCGTATAAACAATTAAACACTTCTAACGTGAAGGGGCTATTTATAAATCTCGTTCTGGCATTCACTTCATCAAACATATTTACTATCACATACAAAACTAATAGATGCTAATACACCCACTTACGCGTTAGCGGGCGTATGCGATAAATTATCGCACCACTGTTCGCTGTTGACCCGTGGAGAAAGTGAAGACGACTTTCGCTTGGTCGAAGCTCAGCGATACGAGTCTACACATCGGTAGCGATACATCATACATCCATATGTACATGTTGTTCTTACCGATTATCGCCCACTGATATCAGTTTGAGCATGTTCAAATGAAATTATTTTCTTCTTTTGGAATGCAAAATATACTTTGTAGTCTTTTGACTGGCCAGTTGGTGCAGTGGTTATTGAACGTGACCGTGACCTCTGGAGGTCGTGGGTTGCACAGAATAAATATTTGTGTGATGAAACCACGTATTTGTTCTGTGTCTAAGTGTAAACAATATATATGTAAATACATAAGTATTTACATAAATACCTAAATATACTATATACAAGTAGTTTATCAGCAGTCCAATTACAATAAGCTAGATGCTTACTTTATCATCAAATGGCCGTTTCTGGAGATGTTCTAAGATATAATTATTAAGATACTACACATCAATCTCAAAAATATTGATGTACATAGCTGGTTTTTATGACCTTTTTTTACGGAAAGAGTTACAGAGAAAAAAATGTTATCTTTTATGGCACCATCCAAATTGTGCTTTTAATGAGGTAGTTAAGAAATATGTGGCCCTCGCAAAGACTGAACAATGGATAGTGGATTTAATCTCAGAATTCCACTTCCAAAACATATATTTGACCAATTTAAAAATTAGATAAAACTTGCAATGGCGGTAAAGAAAAGTATCGGGAAGAAATGTAAACTGCATAACAAAAGACTCTCCATAACGTCCATAAAGTGGCCAACTACGTACATGTTAAAATGACCAATTGTGGAGCTATAAAGGGTTAATTGCGATTAAGAAAATATTTAAAACCAAGCCGGTGCAATTTGAGCAATGTTACTCATCGATAACTATATTAAGTAAAGACGTAACGAGATATTAGAAAAAAATGATCAAAACTTTTGTTAACGTAGCAACGTTTATTTTTCCGAATCGAATTGTACAATTGATAATTTAATTAAACGCATTGTACAACATTGATTTGATTTAAAATTTCAGGCGAAACCAATTTAACGGTCAATGAACTGCTTATTCAGAACCTAAAAATGAGTTTCGCTAACAATTGCGGTGCTGACAATTAATTTATTCTTAAGACGAGAAACGGTAATATTTTTCTCAACTACTGTTACGGCAAAAACTATTAAGGAAGTTTGAGTAGTATGTATGAAATGTGCAGTGACATTACGAATTTTGAAATCCAATATTTTTTTTATCTATTTCGAATCACCAGTTACAGTAATCTTTAATATCATAGTGCTTATGTTTTATACGTAAGATAATTAAATTTTTGATTAATAAAAATAATTGCACGTAAAATATAATATATATATTTAATAACTTCATTATTAACTTTCTTCTTTTATTCATTTTTGGTAAATTTTTAACAAGGTATAAATACTTTTGGTCGTTTTTGAATTACCATGCTGTATTTCTATAAATAGGTTTATTTATATTGGACCAACAAATAAAAATGCGTTTCAAAAACGCTATATAATTGTATTTTTGTATAAAATTTATAAATACTGACCTTCATTCGCCAACCAAAAGTCATTGTCAAGTCCAGTCACACAAGTCAGTCAATCCAACAGTCATGTCAAGTCACTGTAACAGTCACAGTACTGTCACAAACACGTTAGTCAGAACGAGTCATGTGTCATACGGTTCAGTCTTGTAAAAAAATTGACTAGAATTATTTAAATTTGGCGCGCGACGCCAGTGCGCGTCGAGCCGCCATTGCGACCGCGCGGTACTGTCGCGGGGGTTCAGTCGCGTCCGCTCATATACTTCCACTTCTACCAGTGGACGTTTCGTAAGAGTTGTGTGTTGACAAATATTGCCACGGCAGATTATAGCTAGCGTGTCTATCAGTACACCTTTAATAATTGGAATTAAGTAAACTCATTAAAGCAAATCTGGTCTTTCACAGTCACTTAAGTTTATATTTTTAATTTAAAGAAACTTAAAACTCGTAAATTTGCTAAACAGGATATAGTATAAAAATGACTTATGTAGTTATACAATCTGATATTTAAGGATAATATCGTTTTCTAAATTCCATAATTGGTAGATAGACGTGTGAAAGCTATTTCGTATTTGGCACATTGAATACTCTAACAAGTTCATAATCTTTTTGGTTACAGTAAATCACTATTTGTACAGAATATAATGTTATACATAAATTGAATGTTTTTATATTTTGCCCACGGTATTCTCCTTACCAGGACAGCTAAATATCGCGGTTTGAGCTCCCATTCTATCCCTACATCCTACCCTACCTCGTCTGGTCTGGTCTGAACTCTATAGTTCAGACCAGACCCTATAGTTCTAACGTATAAAATATCTGCATGGTGATTTTGTTTTAATCGATATAGGTACATATATTCAAACTGATAGAAACTGTTTTATCCTTTTTAATAATAATGAAAAGATTTTTAATTTTCACTAACACGCTTTTTATAAAAATATTGAATGTACGATGTATGTTACATGATTATTATCACAATGTTTCTTATTGTTAGAGATGACTTGCGTCTAATATATTTAGAGAGAATCGTCTTTTAAAAGCCAACGTTTGATTAATGTAAAGCAGACACGTAACGAACATTAATTAATATTTATCATTTAATGTAATTACATTAAATGATAAATATTAATAATAATTTAATTTAATTAGTTTTCAAGTACATTACTTGTTACTCTTCACTAGATTTCATTTACAAAACAATATACATACATATATGTATATGTACGTGTGCATAAGTGTACATTTATATTTGTATTCATCAGCAGTCTGGTATCACAGTACAGGCTGCCTTATTTATTACCAGCTAACCGTATGTGAGGATATAATAAGGAAATATACAGATGTAAACAAATGCACAACCAATCGAGCTAAGCTGCCGCGAGCGAATCCAGGCCAACAAACTAGCAATTTGCCAAATCAATCTTTGCATCAACTGTCCGATCAACTGTGAATTGTATGTTCTCTTATTTCATTTGCAACTCGTGTAAAAAGATAATGTCGTAAACGGCCTGTCGGCTTGTTTTGTTCTGTGTTCTGTTGTAAATAGTAATCCGTTTAATTTTACACAATTGCTGATGTTTGCAATCCTCGGAAGAGTTGCGACATTGGAAGGTCATTGTTAATTTGGAGGTTGTGTTACATTGCACGAGAACTTATTGGGATGATTTATTAATTGTCCAACTATGGTGCCATACATGCCTACAGTTTGATGTTTTTTTTAACTGCTTCTTGTCTGTCACTTTCATTCGTCAGGCCTGCACACATCTCTACATTTTTAGCCAGTGCTCGCTGCTCACCCCGCACAGGAGTCAGTGTTATGATGTTATACAAACTATAATAGTTCGTTTATTATTAATAATATTCGTTCGTTTGTTATTATTAATAATAATAAATTATTAGTTTATTATCTATTAATAATCATCATCGTCGGCCATTTGGTGTTCACTGCTGGACGTGGGCCTCCCCTGAGCATAGCGAATATCCGGAAACAGTATAATCTATCTGATCTGATCACTTAATCTGATTTTGCAATTTGAGACATTTGACGATTCGTCAACGCAAGTAATCATCTAAAGACTTCTTTACTGTAAATAAAAATACGACTCTACATTTGGGCCCGCTGAATGGCAATAGGCCCATCCCCTTTTCTACGAAGGACCTTATAACACAGCTGGAGAAATGTGGCAGTGTACTACCCTAATCTGTCTACCACTTGGGAGTAATACAAATTTGGTGTTATGTTACTCGTATTCTTGATTTTTATCACAATCGTATACTTTTTAATCATTTTTGTATTCAGACACATAAAACCTTCCTGCAGACGCCAACTTAGTCCTCAATAAACTTTTCTATTTATCGTCAATGTAAATTTAATTAATATAGTGAGTGATACAGCAATCGATTTGAATTTTGTTGTACTTTACTAAATATTAAATACAAATAAAACAAAAAAAAACAACCTAACGAAAAAAAACCTATTGCATTATTGCGTCTCAATAGTGTTTATTCACTGGCTCTGTTGGTATATATCTCGCATTGTAAACTGCGATTTTCGTACACTACGTGACGGACGGCCGTTTCTCGGTTATGCGCTGGGGTTTGAGCAAACTGTTATCGATGTAACACCGCCGAATAAGTAGATCGCTGCTAGGAGAGCTATTGCGTTCTCTTGGTCATTTCGATATCCGTAACAAATGTTCATTTAATGTTATAATGAAAATTTTCATGGATTTCTTTTTTGTTTCGCTTGACTAGAACCATTACCCTGTTTACACCGAACTGATATCTTGCAAACATAAGGAACTCCTGGAGTATACCAGCTCCACGCTTCTCCAGTTCATTGTGTGTTGAGAGACGCAAATATAAGACTTATAATTATTATATATGGTTTATTGTATATAATTGTATATATTGGTTTATATATTGGTTTATATATTGGTTGAT
>DWEI01003816.1:0-12363 GCA_018245875.1 Mysoria ambigua | reverse complement strand
TATGTCCTCCCCGAAGGGGTAGACAGAGGATTGTAGTAGGTAATTTGACTTTCGTCAGCTATTTAAATCCACGTAACGGAGGGTGAGACTAATGACATACAACAGACACAAATTAAGTTACCAAAAATTTTTTCGAATCTTCAATTTTGACCGGGAAATTTTTCCATTGTGTCCTAGCCACTCGGAAGTATAATAGCGAGTCGGCCGCCCACCTGCAGGCTTAGCGTCTGCTGTCACAAATATTTGATCTCCATTGAACGCGAGTTTGTCCGTAAACATCTCGAAATATCCGGCAGACTGTCCTTTGTGGACATCATAATATGTATCCGCTTAACAGACTTTTTGTGTAACCGGCACATGAAATTCAACTTGTGTTGAGGGATTATAGTGTCTGTTTTATTGTATAGCATCAGTCTATTATTCCTCTTACTTACGAATTAGTTAAACCGCTGAACACGCTCTTAATACATATACCAATAGGGCGCTGGTATAAAGATGAGGAAAGGCATCTTTGGATGATTCTCACATCTAGGAGCATCGTAGATGAAAGAATGATAATACTAGATATTTTGTATTTCTACCAGGTATGCTAGCATTTGAAGATGGACCTGCCTAATCTAATCTAAATCTAGTCTGCCTCTATGCAGTGTGGTGGTGGTGTGAAGTCGTGTGGTCCAAGGTTCATACGGTCCACTGTCGGGAATCATTGAGTTTTTCTAACTTAGAATTTCTAGTAGTGGCTCGGCGTTTAGATATGTGCCCGGATTGGCAATAGGCTCACCATTTTCATAGTAGGAAGTAAACTGGTGTAAAATGAGAGTGTATTACAAGCCCCTGCCTACCTCTTTAGGGATCAGAGACGTGATGTTACGTCTAAATCATATCTTCACGCCAGATATTCCTGAAGAGGTAGGCAGAAGAATGCAGAACACTCATGTTTTACCAATTACGTTTACGTCCAACTATGGAATAGGTGGCGAGCCTATGGCCATGCATCGGATTCATAGCCATATTTCTAGTAACAACATATAATGACATTGTCTTCTCTGCAATTCACTACGTCCCCAAGGATAAATAAAAACCTTGTAACTAAATCAAAACGAGCTATAACACAGGGTTTACGTTCAATCTCGGCTAGTACAGGGGAATAGGCGAAGATGCTCTTTCATTGGAACTATAAATTTTACTGAGCGCTAAATAGACTCCATTCTTTACTTGCTACACTCGGCAAAGGAGTTGATCCACTTACCTGGTTTCAAGAGATCTGGGACTAAAGAAAAGATAATTCGAAATTCATCGATTTTTTTACGTTTGTGCAAAGGTTAAACAACGAAGATCTTAGCAGTTTGATGAGCCTTTTAGTAACCGTTTGTGGAAATATAGACTGCGGTGAAAATATTCTTAGCTACAGGCGAAAATTTTTTCACGATAAAATAAACACTACTTTATCAACAGCGGGGGAAAAATTTGAAGGGTAGGTATTATTTCATGAATACCTAAATTCAGGGGTCGTAACACTTTTACGAGGGATGCAAATTAGGGAACAACGCGCCCACCTGTCATAAAATTAGGGTGTAAAATCTTTTTTTTAATACATCGACAAAAGTGCTCGTGATATGCAGTACACATTGGTGGCGTTTCGTTTCAATATATTTATACGTGTGGAGTAGTTTTATTGCCTACTGTTTGTTACGGGTTTTAAGGTAGCTAAATATGAACGACAGGAAAATATTTACAATTCATGGGCACAAGTTTATTACTGTTTTATATAGAAAAAAATGAACTTTACAGATGAGAATTGACAGTCTCGTTGGTAGTGTTTGTTGTAAGCGCGACTGCCGATCTGGAGGTCCTGGATTCAAATCACGGGTCGGGTACTACTGGATTTTTCAAATTTGATTTTCTAGTTGTGATATCCACGAAGTAGCAAACCAAATTTTATTCAATAATTTTTACGAAAACATTACAACGTAACATCACGTCTGTAATCACCGAAGAGTTAAGCAGAGGAATGTCGGACACTCCGACGTTGCAATTGATAATTTCTACGTAATAGGTGGTCAGCCTACAAAAAGTACAAACTGCAGTTAATCACACCGGTCCGGTGTAAACACTCCTTTACAAGCAAGCAACATTGCAGGAAATGCCTTTTTATTGCCTCAACTAAATTGCCACTAACTCTTCTGTACTCGCCTTAAGACTTGACGTCTTAGATCAACTTTGTGTACACGGCTGAGGCGTTATAAAGCACAGCCCCTGAAACGCTGAAAGATATTGAATGCTCTAGTTCACTGATGTAAAGTGATATATTTTTTGTATGGGTTATAAATAAAAGATTCTCATATTTCAAGACAGCGTTTTATATACAAAAATTGCATTTGAAGAAGTCTCAGTAATATTAATTTTGATTGTAATTACGAAAGTTTTGATATACATATTATACGTATTAGGTAGTAAAGACAACAATTTTTACGCACGACTTTTTCATTCGATAAGTAAATCGTCCCTCGTGCGCATGGTCGTTCACGCGCTCAATTATGCACCGACTCATTAAATCACTCGATTTGTGATCATTGCTGATTTATTGTTATTTATTATTATTTATTCACTTATTTGTTTTGTCTTACCTGAAGTTTTTTTATAGGTCGCCCTTCTACCAGGTGGTCCGACGACCTGAAGAAGACAGCGGGAAGCTGCTGGATTCGAAAGGCCCAGGACCGGATGGAGTAGCGCCGATTAGGAGAGGCCTATGTCCAGCAGTGGACCTCAAGAGGCTGACGATGATGACGATGATGAAGGTTTCACAGTGCTGGTACATCGCGTAGTAGATGTCAGTACTAGTCAATACCAAGCTATAGTGATAATATTAATATTGTCACTACTAATATTATCACTAATAATATAGCTATAGTATAGGGCGTTTGGTCTTCCCTTGCCAGTTTTAATAGATGTGAAAGAGCTGAGTGGTAATATTTAAGAAATGGTTAATCTCGAACACAACGTAATCATGTTGGCAAAGTGCGAAATCTATTTACAGTATATACAGAGAGAATTGCCACATATCTGTTACAGGTCCGCTGTGATTTTTATATATTTATTAGTCTTGTATTTTATTTCATTAACATCTGACTGATTTCAGTGCGGTTTGTGTTATTAAGATTTATATACTACCTCGTGTAAAATTACCCCAAATCCGATAATCGGACGCCAACGTAACTGGTGAAACGTGGATGTGTATTGCCAACCTCTTCAGGTAATTACAGGCGTGATGTTACGTTATATAATCTAGTATTACCTATCTAATCTAGTATTACCTTTAAACAAGTCATTGAATCTTTATATTAACCTTTTGCCTTTGAATAATGTCTAATTTTCTTAAGATATTGGGTTAATTTCAGAAGGTTTGAACGGCTCGGATTGGGGTGCAATTAAGCTATCAGACGGTAGCACCCCAACTCGATATCGAGCGGTTTGGTAATAGGTGTGAAATGTTTCGTGAATAACCGGTTTAGGTATATTTCACAGTATAAATATGTTGTATATATTGTATGTATAAAATTATATGTAGAAAAAATCATGCCTGTTCCATTGTATTTAAAGATCTACAAAAATTTTATTATTGATATATAAAATCCTTTCCTAAGATTCCTTTTTAAGAATACTACGCGCAGAGATGAGTTTTAGATTTGAAATGATTACATTTTATGTAGAGACCAGATACATTATCACGTCAGGACTCTCACAGGAGAGAGTTCAGAGTGTCAAATAAATGTGTAAATATTGTAAATTAAATTACATTTGGTCTGTGATTGAACAGTGGTATAGAGTAGAGATTTATAGAGTACACTAACAATAGTCCCTCAATAACGTTCAAAATTTAGAACTTAATGATTTATAGTCAGATTTCAATGACAATATATTTGTAATATATGGCTAACCGTTTTTGACAGGCGAATGTAAAAGAAATCGTTGATTTTTGCGGCGATTAATAATGAACAATGTTCACAGATTGAATAAAGATATCTTTTATTATAGCCCTTAAAAATAGAATTAATTAAATGTGACTAAATGTAACTTAACAATATAAGTATGCGTTAGTTATGAAATAAAACAGATTGGGGTCTGAATCAGAAAACAAGGGCATGGCTGTGTCAGTGGGTGAAACGATGATAGTCACAGATACAATTATACATATAATTGATTATACGGTGGGACGCTATTATAGAGATTAATTCAAATTATAGGTACGTCATAATTTTTCGATTATTTTGTTTTGTTCATAAATTCGTTTGTTTATCATTTTAATTATACATTCGTCAGTCATTCATTAATTCTTTAAATCATTCACTCATTTATTGATTCGTTTATTCATTCATGACTTTTTTATTTTAGATATGTCTAAAATTAGATATATTTGAATGAAATCGTACAAATTAGGTATACCTAATTTGTACGATTTCATAAGCCACTTGCATTAAATTTTACGTCCCACGATACAATAGAATTGTATTTGGAATATTCTTTAAATGAGGTATCAAATAATTCAATTCATATAAAAATATCAAGTTACATGCCGGGTTCGCACGGAGTCGAACCTGAAACCAACCTAAAGTGGATATACCGTAAGCATCATAGAAACGATCTCCGTTCCTAGCTATGGTTTTTTTTCTTATCAGCCTCGCTCGGGCTCTCTCAATCTCAGGCCTCGAAATATTCAAATTGAATGGATTATTGTTTCAGTATTGGAAGCCGTTCGCACATTGTGGGGAATCGATTTGGTCGCTACCCACTGTGACGGGCCGTGGTGTGAACAAATAGCGCGTTAAGATTAAGTTTCACTCGTTGCAGTGGCCCCACACCTTAGTCTTGTCTGTACAGTTGCCGTACACTATGTATGGGTGTTTCGCGGAATGAAAATAAACGGACTGTATTTTATAGGCGTGGGTATAATAGACACAATGAAAAGTGGATGACAAGAATGGAAAGACAGTATAACAAATTTTACATATAAAAGTTAGCGACACCCTCAACACAGTTATTATTACTGGCGGCGCGTAAATTTAAACATGAAGCGAATGTAAAGAATGTATTTAAAAAAAATTAAAGTTTTTTAAAGGGTTCTGAACATGTCAATAATGTTCTCGACGTGTGGAGTCTTTCTCCCATGTTGTTCTCTCTCTCTCTCTCATGTTGTTCAGTAGTGGGATGTTTAAAACATAACAGATGATTATGATGATGACCATGGATATGAATAGTGTGTAGTCGTTCTTATGAAGGTGATGGAGGATTAAGTTTTTTCTAAGGTAGAGGTAGTTTTTTTTATTTCTACCTCGGCGTTTCGGTTAATCGAATATTCGGTCGGCTTGATTCGGTCGGTTTCTTTTGTTGAACGTGATTTTCTTTCGAAAATGGATAATACAGATGTAAATTTAATCCGTATGAGCGGATTTTTAAAAGTTTGGTGAGGTTTTTGAAAAACGCGTAGTGAGAAATCCACTGCCGTCGTGTTATTCATTTGTTGTAAATCAAAAATGTTGTACAAATTTAAAGGATTAACATAAATACTTATTTACGTAATCCCGGGGGGGGGGGGGGGATAGGCAGAGTGCAGCACAGTCCCACGTATCACCAGTTACGTTCACATCTCACTATGTAATAAGTGATTACCTTATTGTCAAACAGTGGGCAAAATTCGAAACTCCACGACGCTACAACTAATTTAAGGGTTGGAAAATCTAGTAGTACCCGGCTTATGATTTGAACCCGGGTACAACCACTCAACCAAAAAGGACATATAAGAGTGGCAAATGTTGACTTACAATGATACTCGATACGGTTATATTTAGTTCACGGATTTGGTTCCCGGTTCGAGCACTGCAATTTTTTTCTAATTTAGATTTTATAGCAGTTGTTCGGAGTCTGGATATGTGCCCGATGTATAGCAATAGGTTCATTAACTATTCCATAGTGCGACGTAGACGTAACTGGCGAAACGTTATTACAGGCAGGATTACAGGCGTAAAATTACGTTTTTTTTTTTAATTGAGTTCCCTACCCCGTTGTAGGAAGTTCATGGAAGATCGAAACTCTCCGACAAGGTTTGACGACTGTTATCAAAAGATAAAAAACCGACGTCAACAGATTAACGTAGCCCTTTAAAATATGTAAGCACTAAAAAATATTCCCAGTGGTGGCTTATAATAAAAAAATGGACACCCGCTTTGCTCAACTCAAGTCGCTTGTTACATTAATACGACCGCATTTTTACGAGCCCTTGCTTTTTTTAAATTAGCCCTTTGGAAAAAAAATCATCCTTAATAAAACAGCCCCAATCAAAATTTCGGGCTCGTTCGTTAATTCAGGAAATAGGTTAATCTCTCGGAGTTGGCATTAGGGAGCTGCCAATACAGAGATAGGGGTGGTGGAGGATAGGCTCGGATGTAGGTGCAGTGGATGCGGCATATTTCGTACCGGATTGCGAATTAAGGGACGGATGAGAGGGTCGTAAGTGCATGCTATAAAACAAGACATTAAGTCGTCAAAGTTTTTCCTCTTGGAGATGAACCATTCGCGCGCTTTTAACGCAGGTCTCATAAACTATAATCTTAGCGTGATAGTACGAGTGTATGATACTGGAGTACTAGTAATGCCCAAGTAGGTCTAATTAGTATTAGCATTTAGACTACTGTTACTTCGAGTCTCGTTGGTCGTATGGTTAGATGTGCGGCTGCTGATCTAGAGGTCTTGGGTTCAAATCACGGTATGGGCTACATTGGTGTTTTAACTTCGATTTTCTAGCAATAATATCTATTAGTTAATTTTTTTTTATCCAGCCGTAACTAGTAGCTTTAAGATGCTGTTACGTCATAGAATATAAAACGTATATTTACATACAACAGATAAACCGAACATAAGATAAACCGCCTCCAAGTCTTATTAATTTAAAACATTTCCTTATCGGGTGCGGCCAAAGATGGAACAAATGTAGGCATTTTTCCAGACTCGCGCTAACGGCGAAGGAGTTTGTTCATCTGTTTTTATATGTTATTGGAGACGAAGCTCTTCAAGACTGTGATAATAAAGATGTTTGGCAGTCTGCCTACCCAACAGGGGCTGAACCTGATCTTATATTATTTATGTTATTATTAACAATCTCGCTTGTATTAGGTATAAACTGAAAGCCCGACTGTCGATTGAGAGTTCCTGGGTTCAATCGCGGTTCGACCACTATTAGATTTATCTACCTTAGATTTTCTAGTAATGGTAGTGTTGTTACGGGCTTGGTGTATGGCAATAGACTCATCACCTACTCCATCCATAGTGAGCATGAACTGGTGAAACTTGGGAGTGTCATATATTCCACTGCTTAACTCTTCGGGGATTATAGGCGTGATGTTACGTTGCGTTATCGTTGTTACGTCCTGACAGGTCTGTTATTAGCTAGATGCCTAGATAGAGAGCCAAACATCTCTGTTCTTATGGACCTGATGGGTATTTTTCGTATTTGTCATCTCACACTTTTTAATCTCATATGATTCTGACGTAATAGTATAATAATAAACCAATTTAGAGGGAAACCCTTTACTTCTGCAAACATGTATCCGACATGAGAAATGCAATTGCATCTCGAGACGCGTATTGTTGCACGGAGAGAAGAATACTTTGAATTTACGCATGCCACGGCACAAAAGTGTGCGGAAAATAAATTCTGCTCGATGACGTCACTGTCTTCAATTTTATCGTTGTTGGATCACAGGTCTTTCGACACGAGAAGGTCTAGGGACACAGTCTGCGACGCTAGTCAAATGCTGTTCGCGAACCCTTGAACATCTCAGAGTATATACGGAAAATGTGGTCATTATCATTTTATGACAACGTATACTTAAGTAAATTTCAACACGAATGATTGATTCCATTATCTGCCAGCGTGGCTGACTATGACGTTAACCTTTCCCATTATGAGAGGAGACAGCATACAACAGAAGGACGACACAAGGATTAATGATGAAAGATGAAGTTGAATCAATCAATGCCTGTAAACTATTACGCGTAATGCAGTTAGTAAGTGAATATAAAAAAGACCGATATATTTGCCATTCTCCAACCCGTACTCTGCTGGTTGTGTGAACGCCAGAGTTACAATCTGTCCTGAACAAGACACCTGAACTGGTACCGTACACAATTGAATTAAATATTTACGTAGATACTTATGAACAGTTTAATTGTGAGAAGGTTAAATTATAAAGATTTCGATTTCCTTTTATTCTCCTGCTGAGGTCAGGTTCTGCGACATCTGACCGCGTCATACGAAGTAAAATACGAGGATCTTGTCTGGTGTAATGCAAACCAACAACGAGTCCGAGGGTAAAGCAGGGGGAGGGGGGGGGCAGGGTACTTCAATATAACTAGACGAGTTCTGGTTTTTGGATATTTGTTACTGATAGTGCAAGCGGACAGAAATGTGACCTAACTACGGTGTCGCTGATTTGAAAAGTTATATATAGCTAATTCTAAGAAAGTGGCTGTAGAAAACCAGTAACTTTAAAGAACGCATCATTGTAAATTTTGCTAAATTGTTTTGTTGCCCGGCAATATGAATATGTATTTGGGTGTAAATGCGAGCTTTTATTAATTACAGGTGTACAGCAAGAAACCGAGGTGCAGATGTTTTAAGCCTCTTTTGGGACTTATGCTGAAGCTTAACTATTGTTACTGAATGGCAATTAGCAGATTTAGCCACTCAATATTTCCCTCAGAGGCATGGTAACTGGTAACAGTGGCAATTTGTCTTAAACAGTCATCGATCCAAGAGTTTACCGTACCCTGGTGGTGAATAATTTTAAAGATCTTAATTGGTGTTGATCAATTATAAAGGGCTAAAGCGATTCAAGTTATAAAATT
Source organism: Mysoria ambigua (assembly GCA_018245875.1). Classification (NCBI taxonomy): domain Eukaryota; kingdom Metazoa; phylum Arthropoda; class Insecta; order Lepidoptera; family Hesperiidae; genus Mysoria; species Mysoria ambigua. Next base: position 3,462 of record DWEI01003816.1, on the reverse strand, counting down.
TAGAATCTCACATGTACTTAAATAAGTATTCGGACATTATAAAAGCAAATAAGGTAACATCTATGGATAGCCTTGAAGACTAATATATAATGAATTAATGTATACATTTAATTTAACTTGTTAAAATTGATTAGCATGTAATTTTCAATCATTTTGTTATTTTAATGTAATTTATTATGATAAATATTTTAAGTTGTATACCTCTATCCTCTTTGAACTTGTATAGACTGATATAAAAAATTACAAATTATAATATCAAATAATGTAAAATTACAATAGCGATTAACATTTATTTATATAAAATACTTCCTAAAACTAGAGCGTCCAAACGATGAGTGTCGTGCCCACCTGTGATGGCGCGTACACGACCCATTACTTACCGTATGTGTCACCTATGTTTGTTTTGTGTACCATGTGTTGGTGAGCCTGTTTTAATAAATAAATAAATGACTAATGTAACGACTAATATAGCATTTAGACGCTTAATTGACATGGTGTATAGATGATCGATGATAATAACATGGCGTATAAAGCACATAATCGTACGATGGATTTGCGAGATTGTTTTCCCTGTGAATCGTCCCATGTCCGTAAAATTGCTCTTAATTAGCGAAACACAGTAACGAATAAAAAAAACGTTTGCTTTCCAAATTAATTCGGTTGCAAGGACTATGAGCTTAGCGTAATGAGCGGTAATTATGTCAATTACCCTCTTAAAATAATGCGTCTAAACTCCCCGGGGGTAGGGAAAAAAAAACAAATTGGAAAGTAATGAGGACTCTCAGGAGATTTTTAGGGTGAGTTACCCCTTTATAAGTTACGGGAATGGAACGGTCCAAGGAGATGAGAGATTTAATGCCGGTTGGTAATTTTATTCCAATTAAAACAAAGTCACTTCCTATTAGGGAAAGAATGGTTAGCGTAGACGGCTTGGTTGAAGGAAATTCTTGCTGTTTGACAGCAATAATAGATGGATACTATTGCAGCTTCAAATCTTCTTGCAAATTTGGTGCCGCGCTATTTCGCCTGTAAATATATTTGTTGATTGTATATTTTTATATCGTATGTATGCGTTCTGAGTTGAATAATATTTAAATCATACTTTGGCCTCCAGCTTTTTGCTTCGATGCAACAATGGATAATAAAAGAGTTAATCATAATGACGAAAACATCGATTATAATGATGATAAATTTGTTTTTGACAATACTCATATTTCAACCGATTCTTATGTTAGGCGCGGTAAGAAAAATGATATCCTTCATATATCGTGAACGTTATGAAGTTCATTTTGTTTATTTCGCAGCAATACGTAGCACGTTTTGCCGATTGCTAAACCTTTTAGAGTTAGTAGAACTATAGAAAATTAATTTAAATCACCTAAAACATGTCAGGAAGTGAAATTCTCTTACGATAATGGCAAAGGTGAATTGTTTTGTGTAAATCAAATAAATTTTTGAATATTGATAGTTAGTTCTTCAATGGATTGTGGCATTGTCATTATATCATCACACTAGTTTATTAATGGAGTAGGCAGAGCGTTGATTGCTAAATGAATTTGCAGTGCTTAATCAAGTTTGTCATCCTCGTCGTAAATACCCCATCATTCGATATGAAAAATACTGTAGAATAAGAGTTATGAGAATTAACGATAAAGCTCTAAACTATTTCACCACTTTATAATGAAATCGCTAAAATATCATAACACTTTTTACGATACTAAATTAATAAAAAAAACCTCCCTTAAAATATAAATATGAATTGAAGCTTTAAAAATGTTAACGCTCACGCGATTAACACAGAAAATATATTTTGCATAATTATTCAAGTAGCTAACGTGAAACGGTTAAGGCGATAAAAGGTTCAAAAGTCCCTCACACGTGCAGATTTGCGATTGTGCGATTATTGTGATTTAATTTCCTTTCTCAATAGCCATAGGTCTGCGTTTAACCAGAGGACTGGCGAGATGTCGCACGTGTATACAGAAAGACCATATTCAATGTTGTCTTCACGTTTTTAATATGGTTTACTCAATGTAGTCATCAATAACGGTTAATTCTTTAGTAATGTACTGATACTGATGCATTGGCATCAAGTTGTACAGTGGTCATTTAGTGATCGTATGTATTTTTCTATTATTAGAAACTGTTTCATAGTTTTTTTTTATATTTGAAATAATAAGTCGGAGAAAAGTTGTGCGTTTGTTGTGCACCATATTTTCTCTCCTAAGTATATTAATGTTTATTTCGTATTTTTTTTTATTTCCGCACTGGAAGCCATAAAATATTTATCACAAATAATATTGACAATGCGTTGTTTCTGCTTTTGTAATTATCTTTTCGAGCTTCATTAAAATTTATGGTTATTTGTGGTTTTATATAGAAATAGACATTTTTATAAACTTGTTATTTAATAATGTATATTAACCTATAAGGTAACAGCAGGGTAAGTTTAGTACTTTTCCATGATTCACTAGTGAAGGCAATGTCCCACTACGAAGTAGGCGTTGGGCCCATTGACATACAGCTGGCACATATCCAGACTCGGAGCCGCCGCTGGAAAACAGAAAAATTCAATACGGATCGACCCGGGATTTGAACCCAAGACCAACACGACCGACAAAGCAGTCAACTTATCTACTAGAGTAATAAGAGCGCTTTGAGTTGAATATAATTTTTAGCGTTGCCACTCGCATCTGTCGCGTACATGGATTGAGAACGCTTTTAAAAGTTAGCCAAAATTATTCGAAATTCTTGGTCAGTAATAGTTTTTGGTTTCACGGTTATGAACGTTTACGCGTTGTCATTTAACGTGATAATCCTTCTTTATTTTTATAAAATATACGGCTTAAGAAGATAGAAGAAAAATATAATCTGTACTACAACACAAGCTACTCTTGTTTGATAGAAATTCAGTTTTTCAACACGAAATTCCCCAAAAACGTTTGAAAACTAAATGCAAATCGTTTTCTGCTATACGGCTTCAATTTGTCCAATCTGCTCAGCCCTAAGAGAAACTAAATGACCCGTAGTATTTCGCGTTAAACACTAGACGTCGCGCGCACTCGATAGAGGGTTGAATTTTTTGGATTGCCTTCAGAAAGTTTGGGCGCTGTTTTGTAAATAGCCTTGGATGGTAAAATATTGGAATATAAGCAACAGATTTTAAAAATCTTGTATCTTATAAGATAAATATTTTAGATTTCTTTATGACAGATACTACTTGTTAACTTTATAACTGCGTAAACTAGCTGGATAAAATGTTAAGCTTTAGTCCATTTCCAAATGTGTTAGTCCTATAGTCCTATACAAAATGACTAAATGTCTTATTAGTTATATGCTAGTTTCATATTCTTTTAAAGTAAACAAACGTTTTATTTATTTATTTATTTATTTATTTATTTATTTATTTATAGGGTTCACCAACGCAGTATACACAATGCAAGCACAGTGGGATGAAATTAA
>DWEI01003815.1:0-12365 GCA_018245875.1 Mysoria ambigua | reverse complement strand
TGTGCCAAAAATGTATAATGCTTTTTCGATTTTGGGCACATCAATTCAGACTTGGAATTATAATGTAAGTTTTATAATCGTCTCAAAATAATACCCCGTTTTATTTAAAATTGACAGGCATAATATATATTTTTTAATTTACCTCCATACCATGTAGTTCCCATTGCTGAGTGTTTTAGCTATGGTATATTTTATCTCGTTTCTTCTTATAGAATTTAGATGCGATGTATGATTCTTGTATGTAATAACATAGAAACAAAATTATAGATCGATAAGCCTTCTTTTACAAATCAAAAAAAATCGTTACGAGGGTACTTATTTTGACCGCTTGAACAACATTTCAGCTGTCATATGCTTACCGTCCTTTTTTTAATTGAATATGTAATTATGACGATAATAAGCAAGATAAAACTCTCAAAAGTTAGTTGCATTAAAAATCAAAGTGGTTACTACCAAACATTGGCTCGTTGAAGTGAATTAATGAAGCGTGACTAAATAATTTGTTAGCATTATGTTCATCATTCATAATACAATAACGGACCATCAAATGGTACATTACACACAATTGTTAATGAAAAACGTGATTGATCAGTAACTTGAGAACCAGCATCCTTCCGGTCTTCGCTTCAAAAATATACCAAAAAAAAATATCGTGAACATATCGTTAAAACCTACACAAATATAAGTATTCATATGAAAAAGGATAAACGATTTTAATTCTTCGTAAGGATTTATTTTAAAGATTTACGTTTATCAGAACCGGAAGTTTGCTAAAGTAGTGGTCTTGACTTCATTCTGTCTTTCTATTTTCATCTTGTCGCTTCAGATAACTGAGTTTAGAAAACAATATTTAATAAATACTATAATATAAACATGTAAATGTAAATATGCAAATAGCAAATTTTAATATTGATGCTAATTGTGAGGAATTCAACTTGATAATAACAACATAACAAAACACCTGTATTTCCGCGAAGGGGCAAGCAGAGAAGTAATACTTTTAATAATAACGATAACATTTTCACGACATTCATTTTATGATAAACACCGACTCTAGCGAATGTATCGACTCTACCTATACTGATAGTGACAACCCGCTCTGCACATGACGTAGGACGGCTCTACCGCGTTGCATACGATTATCGCACACAAAGTGTGTCAACAGTGGCGTTCCGCTACAATGAGCTCGCTCGTCGTCTATGCTAACTATTATTATTATTATTGTATGATCACGCTAGCTCCCTTACAGTACATGTCAAACATGTCCATTCCAATAGATCTGACGAGCTTCCTCTATATTCATCTCTTTTTCCATACACCCACGCCAGTTTTTAAGATTTCAAACTCCATTAGCCAATGTCTAACATGTTTCGTCGAGACAAGCAACTTTTAGCCTCCCCCGTAAGAATTATAGTCACATCTGTCAATGTTTGGTTTCATAATTTTTATACAATTTACCGTGATTTGAAGGACAATTTAAACAGCCAGTTCCGGTCCTGATAATTAGGTAATATTAAATGCTGTTGTTTTTGTTATTTTCCAAATATTCACATACATAAATTTAATTAAAGCTCTTTCCTCAAACGTAATTCGTAGAAAAATAATTAGTGTTTTTTCCATCATGCCATCATTCGATGAAATTTAAATAAATTGATATGCACTTTTCCGTACTTCACAATTTTATCGTGGATGCAGTTACTAAATCAAACCATAAAAACCAAAAAAAAAAGCTTCCCGATACGTGAGTTCCTTACTGCTCACACAATTTATTGTAAATAAATTAATGTAAGGTAAACAAAATATATCAAACACTACCAATATTGAATACAAGGACATCGGCTAATTTGTAGAAAAAAAAACTATATTAACATTAAGCTAAATCTTATTAAACTCTGTCCACTGTGACTCACCGGATGAAATGAAGGCGACCGGTTTTCAAATTGTTGTGTTCTGCCCGTTCCATAACGGCATTTACTTATTTCTATGTTCGATTGATAACACGTTCTTTTTTAAAAAACAGTTATACATACATACTAAGCGACAACCTCAGCTGTGTATTTAAATACGTTATGTACGACACTTATACGCACTGTACGTCATTGGTAAACTTTTATTGTATATTTTTTTCATTAACCAGAAAAGATTCTAATAATAATTTATTCTAATTCCCTCAAAACTAGTATTGTGTTGTTAATTGTACTTTATATTGAGCATATTGCAACATACGGAGGTAATGAAATGTAATAACTTCCTCAATAAATTCGTTTTTTATGCTCCATCGAGTAAACAAGTGCATATAAAATACAATACTGACATCTTTATAAAGAAATTTATATTGATAATAATATATCAACATTTTAGGTACATTAGTATGCAAAGAATTTTGAAAAGTTTGTGACGTAAGTACATTTTCTGCAATGTAGGATAAAACATGCCAATAAATACTGTACAATATGTATATAATAAAAAAAATAATTTATATATACATAAATTTGATTTTTTATAACAATTATTAATTAAAGATTATATTGAGGAAACAGTATCATCCTCAATATAAGCGCAAAAAAATATCTCTTTCTAATAACTTTATCTGATAAACTTAGGATGTCGTTGATGTCTTTTAGATGGTAGCCCTAATTTGCGACGCTACGTAGAGATACAAAAAAAAATATGTATAATACCAATTTTGTATAAAACGTTTCCTATCTTATGTTATATCATTTCGATATTTATACTATTTGCAAATATTATTTATCGATGTATCAATCAATATATAATATAAAATAATACTGTACTTATTTTATAGGTCCATGGAAGTGAGTACTGTAAGTATTCCATTCCAAGTACGTAGACCCGAAGGACAACAGAGATCTCTAACAGAAGTAGGAAACAGTAGCACCACCTACTTTTTCCAACGTCTAGGATGAATATAATATTCAGAACACATTCAGGAGACACCGGCACGCATCGGAATGTACCCACCTACGGGCGACATGACAACTTTTCTTTATGATTGCTATTGTCTGTGAATTAACTTAATAACATTTTGAGTTATGGCCTTCGTTTTATATCTTTTCATTGACTATTCAAATCATTGATTAGTTAATGCCATGCTCTACTTCAACCTAGGAAGTGCAAGAAGCTATCCTCTGTCGTTCCCAGCCCGCATGCCCACTGTGGGGATTATCGACATAACCCTTCAGGTGGAGCCTACATTCAGCAGTGGAGTAAAATAAGGTGATGATGATGATGATGCTCTATTTAACCATTTATTTACTAATTATTTAACAAATAACAAATAATTTGCAATTATCACATCCAGCAATAATAAAAATTCAATAAAATTCAATAAATTCAATAAAAATTTAAACTGTAAATAAGGAACACAACATATACCTGGTCGTTATTTTCCAAAAGCCAGTCAGGAAACGCTTCTAATGAAAGCAGTTTCAAATGTGCGTTAACAAACACTGCATACACTTAAAGGAAGTCTTTTTGTTTGCTCAGAGAGAAAAAAAAACAATTGTGTACGGAGCATACAAAAGTATTAGGGTCGTTCGAATTTTGTGTATAAAACTCGGCATGTGAGCGCGGCGAGCACGCAGAGCGCGGAGAGCGTGAGGAGCGCGGCGCGCGGGTGCCGACTCGTGTGGTGTGCGTCCGCGCCGCACTTGAACATTGAACTGACGGCGACCCGCCGGCGAACGGCCGAGCGGCGCGCCGCCGCGCGGCCCAGCGCCGCGCTCCTGAACATAACGGCGTCGCGGCCGCATCCACGGACCCACAGCGATCTATGACTGGGAGCAATGGACATGCAACCACAGTGGCGCGCCGACTGCGCCGTGGTCGACCGACGCACGGGCGGCGCGAGATAACACAATCGATCGTTAAACAATAACCATTTCGGGCTGCGATCAAAATTGTTCGTACCTACTATCTAGTCGCTGCGCACTGTAAATTAATGGTAAAATCAGAAAATTGCACGTCACAAATAATTCTTTTAAATGTTTTTGCTGTGCGTAGTTCTCCATCGAACCTAAAGTAATATTAAACATATCCAAGTAATATGATGGTGTGTATCGTGCAAGTAATTTGTTCAAGGCTCGTGTTCTAAGCACATTTGAATTAAAAAACTTAATTTACTACCTTAATAAAAATAATAGGCACACAACGCAACACAATGGCTCTACCTGCAGATTAAACGCAATAAATATTCCGTTTTTCTTAAATTCAAACAATGGAACGGCTATTTAAATATGCTTTACATTAAGTGATTATTTACGAGTGTGGATTTGAACAATGGTGTGACGGACTTGAGGTTTCAGCGCGGATAAGCAAACGTTAAGTAATGGCGACATCCTGCGAGGATCCTAGCCGGAGCGCGTCCGCGCCGACCGGGCGTCGAACCCGGGAGCGCCCCCCCGCACGCCGGCACTACGCCGGCACGTATGCGATACGGTTAAACCTATTAAATCGATAATACATATTGAATTTGCTAGAAATTGATATCGAAGGCTCTACGATCTACACGAGCTCTTACGCACGAGTACATTCGAAGTGAAATAAAATAGCTTTAAGTTGTCTTCATATCTGCGAGGACAGGAAAAACTAGAGCCACCCTAACATTTTTATTTCACTGCATTTGTGGCAACGCAACTTTTTTATATGACGAGAGCCAACGAGCAGAGGTGACAAGAATCCAGCGGTCATAGACACCGGCAACCGATCTCAAACAGGTCTGCAGATGGACTATTAATATCACTATCAATTAGTGTCACTTGTTAAAAAAAAATAATCAGCACGAATAGTCATCAGAACAACGACATTACGAATGTTACTATAACGTAGTTCAGTTTTACACATATAGTACACATATTATAAAAAATTAACCACAGCTGGTAAACTTGAGGCCTGACATACAATAATATTCGTGGATATGCCACTGACAACCACACTCTTCAAAGCGAAAAACAAATTGTCTTACCTCAATTATAAACGTAGAGACAACATTCAGTTCCTTTTTATCTTCCACTGTCTCCAATACAGGTAAATACATCAGCGAAATTATGCGCAGTTTTATTATTGTGACGGTTTGATGTAACTAGTTTTATGTGCGCCCAGTAATTTGTGTATTTAGAAGTATGAAGGCTGTTTATAGGTTCATTTCTTTATACTTAGAGTTTCTGAGATAACTCTACATCGCCTTAAGGTATTATCGAATTTACATTTCAATTTTGCACCTTATGAATTTATATTCGTTTCATTATTTCAATTAATATTAAATTAAAAATATACATGAGAATAATCTACATTCTAATAATAGATTTCTGATCTGTGAAACAAGTCATTAAAGTTTGGCAAACGTAATAAAATCAAATACGATCAATAACATTCATCATACATACATTTATTATATTAATAATTGAGCAAACGTTCTATACACTAATAATAATAAAGTCTATAAGATACAATTTAAAACAATTCCACCTAGAGACGGTTCCGACGAGTACGGACTACTCGAAGTCCGCTACGAGTCCGATGGAAACAGAACTTACATAACGCTAACACAAGTTCTGTGATCCAACTCACAACGACGCGACCGCCACAAGGCAACAAGGGAGTATCGGGAAAGAGTTTCATTGACACTTGACTCACCTCGCGATGTCCGTCGTTCCCCTGTAGCGGTGTCCTGCCAAAAACATTACTCCTATCCAACTAACTATTGCTCTTCATAATGTTTCGAAATAGCATCTAGTATGAACTGGAACATGGTCGGATCGATCCAACTGAGGCCCGACGGAAGCGCGGACGAGTCCACGCTTCTAGCTTTTCTGCCGACTGTACGCTCCAAGAAATAGTCGTCGTATTCCAAACTGTAGTCCGGGAGGATGGGGTTGAATTTCGCGTAGTAAATGGCAGAGAAGCAGGCGTACAGCAGCAGGGCGGCTGTGAACAGCTGCAAACAGAAAAAAAATCACACTTAGTGCACTATAATATTATCTCTGTTAAGTCTGCCAACCCGCATGCGATCAGCGTGGCGAGATATGGTCTTAGCTCTTCGCATTCTGAAAAGAGATTTGTGTCCGACAGAGGTACTATATAGGGATTAATTATGATAATTCGTAACGTGTAACGTATTCTTAACACACAAATAAATCAACTGATATCAATTTGAGATGCTATCACTAATTTTCAATACCACATTTACAAAACAATTTACAAATATTTACCAAACTAATTTAAAAATATTGCTGTTTATCGGCAAAAGGTACAACCGCAGCCGTACGCCGCATTCGAACAGTCTATCTCGAAACTAAGCAGATTCGAAATACAAATACAAGTAATCAGAAATAAAACGAATAATATATGGAAGTCGCCTTAAAGTAATCGATGCCGGAAGCAATAGAATATATAATTTGTTATTTTCCTGTATCTATCTAACGAAACGTTACTCCAGGTGCTTATATACAACCACACTCGTGTTCACGGCACACATCCGATGCGAATGAACTCTTATTGACAGTATGTCGTGTCAACAGTTTACGAGGTAGGCAAGGTCATCCTCAACAAACACTGCTCCTTGGAGTCGCGTACCTATCCATGTATGTCCGCGTCTTCTCGTCCACTTCTACTTTAAGTGCTGTGTTTCTCAAGGTGCATTGTTTACTTTAACGTAAAGTAACTTTACGCGTGTAACCTCCGTAGAAGTACTGTAGTACATTTTTCACGCTCCTCCAGGTACGTTTAAGTCACACTATTTAATAAGTGATGAGCCCAATGCCATATATCGGGTATATGTTCAAACTCCGATCACCCACTACTACTAAACTACGATATATATAAGAAAAAACTGATAGTGCTCAATCCGGGATTCGAACCCAATCATACTAAAAAGACACTTGTTAATTATAGATTAATTATTTGTAGAACACATAATTAGATTTACCATATGCATGTATGTATGAGCTTACAAATATAATCATATTAAAATAAATAACAAGGTAATGTGACTCAGGTTTTGCTTTTTCGAATACAATATACTAATAGTATATTACTTTTTATATTTTAATTTTTACGTATATAATATATAATTATACCAACAAGCCAGGAGCCGTAAGGACTGGATAGAAAGCAAGTAGTGGCAAATGTTTAAGTCCTTACAAACCTAATTTGTTTTTCTACAGTCACAAACTCTGTGAATACAAGCATATTGCGTATTTCGGTAACATTATTTTGAGTATTTTTTTGCGCACAAGTAAATTATTTTATATTTATATGTAGTATTCCGTGCAAGATTTATAATATATCGTCGTGTAAGATTACCACTACAAAGCATTTTAAAACGCTCTACACGATTTGGTTATCCATTGATTCAACATAACTATTTATTCAATGCATTAATAACTTTTTGAGTGTTGAGCTCGCGAGCCAATTGAAATTCTTCATCGCGGGGTCAAAACACTCTGTGGATTAGGAATAATAAGAATTATGTGTACCTTTACGAACGTCATGTACGAGAACAACAAAAAACATTGTACAAGAAATCTCGGTTGAACGTTCTCGGCGTTATTTTATTGGAATAATTTCGTTGCCCATGAGTAATATACTAAATCGAACTGAGTGTAGACGTCATCTGGTATCTAATTGCAACGCCGAACCAGTTCCCCTCCCACAATGCACCGTTATATTGCAATTAAATATGCAACAAGAAAACTACTAGTTTTTATATTATCGATTAGTACCAATATCAATAAATAATTACTTCATCGTCCGCATTGATAAGAAATTGTTACTAATTATGCCAAGAAAATGAAAGTGAAAATCACGATGATGTTGGAAACATAGCAAAGAAATCGGGTATTAAACTTGGCACAATAAGACAATTTAATGTAAATATTGCTGATTTAAAATATGATCAACTTAAAAAAGTTTGCATTTGTTGTATAATGTAAATATGCATTACACGGTCAAACTTTAAAAGTTTAATTTATAAGCGAAAATACTGTATTATAATACAAAATTCTGACTTCCATATAGGATACGTATGATCAATGATTCGACCAATTGATCATTGAACGGCTTATGACGAGAGGAAGCTCTTATTACTAAACAGTAAATTCAGTTGTTACTAACGCTTACGCATCCAAATAACAAACTACACAACAATAAATAAGGAAACATTTTGAAAAGAACCACTTAACGCACGACCCTGTAAATAGTATCACGTTCTGATGCTGCTTCGATTAACGACACGTTTCCTTCATGACCGCGGCGAGTAAAACAATACCGATTACGTGGGAAAATCATTTAATTAACCAAAGAAAAACGATGTGCATTAAATTACGCTGAAGAGTATTAATGATCGCGAGTCGAGTCTTCGAAACTATCGTGCGTGTGTAACAGTCAAGAACTTGATAAAGATAGTTATGTAAGAATAAGAGATGTGGCAATCGGTACTCTCTGCCTAACCCGTGAGGGGTCTGACGTTAATGTAATAATTATTACTGTTACTAAATAGTTTTAATAGCACTAATAATGGATATCATGTATCGGAGTTACTGTCTTGATATTCATTTCAGCCTCCCGTTTAAGGGTCAGATGTTTAAATCCCGACACTCCTCTGATTTTACTAAATTATATGCATTTTGATTAGATATCACTTGCTAGAATATTAAGAAAAACATCGTAGAATATTCCATAATCTTCTCTGACACATCTGAATCTTCGCCACACGTCCTAGAGATGGTGGGCTCATCAATTTCATTCTGTACGAAGTCGCACTTCCAGCAACAGAACAATACACCATTCAAATTACAAACATGAACGATTGAAAACCATAGATAATGCGATCCCAATAAAAGAACATCATTTACAATAACCATTTGGTATTAAGAGGGCATCAAATTTTCTTAACATATTTTTTACGCAGCCGTGTATTAAATAGTGTAACAGTTGCCGATTTGCAATACAAAAATCACCGCTTCCGGCAACGATTAAAATAATTCCAATGCTAATGGCACTTTAAATCATCGTAAATAGGTTAACAAGCGACAATTTAGGACCCCAAGGTCCGCGTACGTTTTCAAACACCCGAAGCCTAACTTCCTCCAGACTCGTCCGCAATACGGCTAGCGATGGTGGCGGCCACACAGTGCTAACTGGGTCAATGTTACCATCCTCACTAGTCATTTAATGTCACATAGAACAACGACAAAATCATTTCGTTGTTGCCTATAACCCGCACGCGGCGACGTGACTTCTGTATGATGACGTAAACCGGCATGTTTGTACAGTGCGAATAAACGCGTTATCTGAACGTTTCGCGAAGTGAACGAGATCGTTAGCAACAGTACGGCTCTAGTTAAATTGATAAGAAACGATATTAACTATCGAAAGAGCTGCATTTACCTAACACGCAGATCCGAAGTTATCTCGAGACGGTGTAATAAGAGAGTGATCAACGTAGGAGAGGAGAAGCATTTGAAGTTAGTGAGCCCGCCGAGTAGGGACCGTGGTATGACGGCGTGACAGTCCCGAGTCGTCGCGTACGCTTCTAGTATATTGTTGTAAGTTTGTATGATAGTTTGACGACGCGATACGCCAGGGTGCCTTAGAGATCGCACTCAAAATTTTACATTAGTGAACGTTTGAAGTTCACGATATTTGATATTGTACGGAGAAACTTAGAAGCGTTACATCCGTGTGTATTTATATCCAAATCAAGCACTTTTTAAATATGATTACGTCGTGAAGTCGTCATATATAATCTTAAAATTTAATACGATACACACCCGCAATTTATTCACCTTCTAAACTAGGACCAGGATCCATATTGACCAACTTTTAACTGCTCTTTATAAAATTACGTAGTACATGATACTAGCTGAATGCAAATATTTTAATAGGCTTACAAAAACCATTGTTTGATGAAACTTTATTTCTATTATACTTGTAAAAGGCTTGGGAATTACTGACCTATGTTACTGATATTCATTTGTTTAATATTCAAATCTATAGAAAGATAATTGAAAGTGACTGAAAATGGCTCGATATTGACAGACAAGCATCTGTCACTTTTTATGGTTGCTTTAAAGTCAATGTCCCATTGCGCATAATTTTTTTATTAAGATTATACCTTCTCAAAAAGAATATATGATTTTTTTTCTCTAGCTTTTTCAATATGAAACCAACGAAAGCGATAAATACATGCCAACTTATTTCTTAACGTGGGTTAAGCATATATTCACTGATACGATACTATTCGAAGACACCAACAAAACAGGCTCTAAGGACTGGAGCTGTGCCTGGATACACCACGTTCGCCAGCGGTCCTAATATCACTAACAGATATCTACAGCTCCTGCAATAAATAAGGTTAACGCCCTTTTTTAAATTATTATTAGTAAATCACAGTACTTTTTTTAATTTTTTTGAAGTAGTTAAGGAAAATTACGTAAGTCTTATAAAATAAAAATCTACATCTCCCTGTGTGGAAAACTCACCTGGAATACGCTCCAGAACTTGAAGGAGCCCTCGTTGATGATCCAGTCGTAGTATCCCGCCCACGGGTCGGTGTACCTCCCCTGCTTCATGGGCTTGGCCGTCGTGGTGGTGTCGTGCACGTGGTGCTCGTCGTAGTAGTCCTCGAAGCCCCTGCCCTCTACTGCCGTATCGTTTTTCGCTCCATCTCCTCTCGACTGAAGTTATCATAGAAAATAAAATATTAAAATTTAATTTGTATTTTTTTTGTTCTATATTATCAACGCCATTCTACATTCATCACCCGCTTTAAAAAAGGAACATAAAAACCATACAATTTGCAATTGTATCGAACATAATTTGAGGATGGAACTTTTGTTGCGAGTCGTTCAACTATTTAATTGCATTGCTATTCAGCGGCAACAGGCACTTGTAAATTTTCAATGATTCGCAAAACTGTAGAGCAACGAATGACGAATAATAATTGTGTGTGTGTGAATATGACTATATGAAATATTTAATATTTTTTTGTTATGTAGTCGTTGCTGATTTTTTTATATCAATTGGCATCTCAACATTGAAACCGGTCCATATGATAATAAGTGGTCACCTGTGCTTTGGACATTTGCAAAATAAGTAAAGATACCAAAGTGTTATCTAATTGAAGGAACTTATAAAGGCACTTTTTGAATAATCCCATATCATAGTGAACTTTAAACACATAGTAAAGAGGCTACATAGCGAAGGGGCCCTTAACAATTAGTTGCTTAAATATCATATTTTCAATGAGCATTCAAGTACAGTGTCTAATGAAACTTGATTTTGACATACGACCTTTATTCTAAGGAAACGGTGAGCGAGCATGGGTTTTGATATTTTGCGTTTCCGGTGGGATTGTGATCCCGTCGCGAATATAAATGTGAAAAAAGACCAAGTAAACAATATATGAAGTCGAATCACAGCTTCATTAAAAACAGTTAGGTCTAAATAGATGCCAAATTCTACGCAGTTCGTCAGGGCGGAATTAAACTTAAATATTTTCATATCCCTAGCTTAGACTATCAATACTTCTGATAGGTCCAACATATAACAGTTATTGACGAAATATATGTACATATACATAGATTTAAACATGTGCATTGTCACGCATGTGTGTATGTGTTTGTGCGTGTGTGTGTGTGTGCATGCTGGTCGAACTGTTTGCCAAATCTATTCCGAAGTAGGGTGCGGCCACAGTGACAATTAGCACCCGACGGTGGTCACGCACTTCAGCTGTTACCGTTATGCCCTTGTTTCGTGTGACCGCGCCCCGCTGCCGGCACCCAGCGCGCCGCGCTAACTATCGTCTTAGCTTTGATTTACATACGTTCATCCAAGTCATTATATCAAATATATCATTCAAAGGACATTGTACTATCTATTGTTTGAAGAATTTCTTTACAACTGACGTTTTTTTGATTTCCATACGTATTTCTTATATTAACTATACATGGACAAAATAGAAATAAATTGTTCTCTTTTTAAATACTAATAGTCTGGATTTCTATTCACTGCACCTTAATGCCAAACTACTCTACGCCTAGTGAGTTGTAACCATTTTCTATATAAGACATGTGGCGGCAAATATTTCATATATCACCATACAAAACAAGAGAGTTAATTTCGACTGATAATTGCTAAACATTTTAGTATTGACTACTTCTACTATTAATACCACCATGTATTATTACCACCGGATTTTTCTAACCTAAATTTTCTACATGAAATTCCACACCTATAATTTATTGGGAATATAAAACAATACGAAATGAGTGATCAATGTGAAAGTATGTATGAGTACAGAGATCAGATTTGTAAGGATAAAGATATTTGTCATTCGTCGCCCC
>DWEI01003814.1:0-12366 GCA_018245875.1 Mysoria ambigua | reverse complement strand
TACGCTCGCATATGAACCTAACTTCTTTACCGTGTATGCTTCGCAATTGGGATTATCCGCCCTTATCGTCATTTGTGGCGACAGTTACTGCAGCAACTTTCTACTTACAAACAGTCACTCATTGGTATTGGTACCAGTAGAACCACGTGATCTTTTCATTGGTCTGTGTACTAACGTAACAAACATCACGCCTGTAATTTGCAAAGAGGTAGACGGAGAAATGAGTACACTGCGGCGTTTCAACAGTTACGTTTACCTCCCATTATGGTAAAGGTGTTGGGTCTTTTGTCATACTCCGGGCACTGGTGTTATCATTAGGTTTCAATTAGCAAAAAAGGAGCAGCTAATCGATGAACAATGTTTCCTTCTTTCTGTCGCTACAACGTCTCGGAAGATAAACTCAGAAGGAAATAACATACTTTTGAATAAAAGTCTACACGTAACATAAATATATATTTACTAAAAGAAATGTAATGAAATAAAACATAATATAATGCAAAACTATGTACATATATTGAATTCTTTCGTAAATAGTTAAAGTCGGTCTATACACGTTTTAAGTTATTCTAATCAAAGATTTAAATCAGGGATAACGTTACAAATGGCTCACGCAGACATTCGAGCGTTGTAGCCACATAAAACATCTCCACGGTTCAGTGTTCAGACAGAGAATTTATTACCGACTCGAGCCATGCAAACAACAACATTTTGTGTACAGTCCTCAACACACAGCCGGCTGTGAGAACACGCGCACGCACACGCACGCACGACGCACACAAAACAAACCAGGAAACGTCTAGCGAAAAACAAACAGGGGTCTTTTGTGTTGTGTAAACAATTGGCTCGCCGTATGCAACAGGCGTGACGTCGCTTTTAAAAAAACAGAGCTACAGGTTACCATCCATAGATGGCACTGTGCTAACAGGCGGCCACTATAGAACCACGTAATTTTATCAGTTGTTAATAGATGGCGTTATCGTCAATTGAAATTAAAAGGTTTACTGGTACTTTGATGGTAAGTACTTCATTTACAATGAGTGTCACATATTTATGTATTTCATTTATAATTTACGCAATTATATGCAATTGTACTTATCACAATTATAATCATAAATTTATTGTTTTGTGAATAATATATAAGTAAACAGACAAAAGTACAACAGTAGTAATATTGTAAATGGGTAATGGAAATGTATTGTATTAAAAATATTAAAAAAACATGAAAGGAATAGAATTACAATAAGTAGTTGGAGTTTTAAGTACCGAAAAATTATGGTTTACTGGCCCATCCTAGTCGCATCACATTAATTTCACTGTATTTTTTATTTATTTGATTAAAATGCTCTCTCTGAATATGTTGTTTTTGTGGTATATATGTATTAGAGATGTAAAGAATGTTCCGTTTTTAACATTCGCAAATGCGAATATTTAGTTTTTGATAGAAAATTTCATAAAGAAATTTTTTTTTGTTTGTTTTCATTGCATGACATATATTTTTTGTGTTAATGTTCTAATGAAAATTTAGTTGTTAAGCTTCATTGCTCAAAGTTAAGAAAATAAATAAATTATACCTTATGTTAAACTGAAAATTGATAACGCGATCACTAGATTGTTCCTTTTTGTTGTATTATAAAACATAAGAAATAAATGTTTCTTGATTTTATTAATATTTTTCTTCTGTTTTTTTTTACTAGCAAAACATTCGCAAAAGCTTTGCGAATGCCAATGCGAATATGTAAAATGTGAATGTGTAAAAATGTGAATGCGAATATTCGTCATCTCTAATAGGTATCATGATATAAAATCATAAATCGGACACAAATATTTACAAAGATACATTGCCATGCAATATATCTCTTTAATTATTTTATATACCTATCTATGTAATTATTTTTATATACCTATCTATGTAATTCTTAGATACTGAAAAAATTATAAACATCACATTTCATACCGTTATCACAATCATTGCTTCACCTCTCTTCACCTGTGTATTCCTCTTTTATCTTTCTCACCTCGAGCCGATCTGATCTGTGCACGTTTTTCGGAGTCTGTGTCACGTATCGTTGGATTAAACTGGGCTATGCTGCCGTGTTGGCTGTCACCCGATCGCCCAAAGCGTGCGTCGAGTTATGCCAAACAATTGCCAACACTCAAAACAATCCAGGCGGTTCGCCGAAACTCAATACTTATTGTTATTGTACGATCTAGCCTCACCTGCAGCTGGCGACCTGGGTTCTAGGATGCCTGTAGTTTAATATGAGTCATGTGATCATTTTCCCGTGCTACCAATTATTATAGAAAAAACAGGCTCGGTATCTATATAGGAAGAAAAATATTTTGCATTCCATTGCATTCTGCCTATCCCGTATGGGATTTGACGTGGTCATATAATATTATTAATTACAAAACTAAGTTTGTTTATTACGTTTCTTTCCGTATCGAAACTTCTGTATGGACAAATGTGACTTTAATTTTAGGAAAAGACAAATGTTATTTTGATAGTTTTTTCAAGTCCGAATTTATTAAAGTAAACATATGAGACGAAAGAGGGTATAGAAATCATTAACAAATATGTTTCATGAACTTTATTTAAGACCTACACTGGGTTTAATTAGTAGATTTGTTCAAGATTATAGGATTGAATACCACTCATATCAACTTATGTGACAACCTGAGTATTGCCATACGCCGGGCATACATCTAAACTCTGAACCAATACTAGAAAATTTAAGTTAGAGAGTATAATAGTGCTCGACCCGGGAATCAAATTTTGGACCTTTTGCTAACTATATATAAATAATTATCTTAAGCATCATGCAAACAGAGTATTTAAAATATTTCATTTGAAGCTTTAAATTTTCGTCTGCTTTTATTGCCGGTACGTTCGAGTATGTATCGATTAAAAAAACGTTTTAAACTTCTTAACTCAAATTAAATTAAACCCCGAACCTATTTAAAAAAACCTGATTAATTACTAATCAATGATCATATTTGTTCACCCAAATACAAATTTATTTAAATTAAGTCATTATCTACGAGATTTATTGTCTACGGAATAATTTGTAGCCATAAAAATAGTTAGTATACCCATAAAGTATTCACCGCAGCACATAAAATTCGGTTACACACAAACATTTGGATTAAATGGCATTCCTATAGGGTTGAATTTCCAAAAGCATTCGTTAACATAAAATTAGTGTATCCCTTAAAGTAACGAACTTCAGCTTATGGCTACTGGCAGTTGAGTTTATTATTGTTTTTCTGTTCTGTTACAGATTGTATTCAAAACATCAAGTCTCATATCGGTTCAGTCTTTTCAAGAGCACGACGGTGTACCACAGGGCGCACTACTGGGCCCCTAACTTTATAAATATTATCTGTTTAATCAATTTTGTTGTGTATGGACTGATAAATAAATAGTGAAATCTGGATGTGTCTCCAACGGGACGAGGATGATGATGACAACATAGATGAAACGGTAAGTCTCGTACTTTTTCCTATACAAATTATTTTTATAGTTTAACTGTTAGTTTGTCAGACTGCCTGGTTCAAAATTCGATTTCTGTGTATGTACATATTTAGCTACAAATTCTTTTAGACGCAGTTTTAATATTTGACCTGATATTTAAGTGTCTATGGATCTCAGGACTCCGAAGATTCTGATGAAAATCTGCGGCTGCTTAATGTCTTAGGATGCATAGAAACTTTTTGCGTTATCTATTTGCCTTTATCGCACTTATCCGGCGTGTTAAGTTTATGGTATTTTCCTCACATTCTGAGAAAAGATCTGTGTAACAACAGTGAAACGGTGACAAGGGTTAAAAGAAAAATCCAAGTAGATTGACACGTACAAGTAGTTACTTTGACTTCGAATCAGCAACTGAGGCATTGGAATTATTCAGTATTTGTGTTATTTCATCCTGAAATATACAAAATACTCACTCTTAGTCACTGTAGACACAATAAGTCACTGTTTAGTCTGAGCATTAATACCGTTTTAGTTTCGTGTTTACCATTTGCGTTAAATGTGTTTCTGATGAATATATAAATTAAATAACTTTTTTTTTAAATTGTAGGTAATGAAATAAGGAGCACAATTAAGATTTACGTTTTTTTCTTACTTTTATTTCCTGACTTCAATGGAGAATTACAATTTTATTCATTACCAATCTACACAGTGGTGCGAAAAATGAAGTTTCATGAATCTTTTCATCCCTGTTCGGTATAAAGCGATATTGTGCGTCTGGTGTTGGTTCTGAAACGATGATTTTGCCGATTTTTTTTGGCGTGATCTAGCAAAAATGTTGAAAAATATGTTTTTCCTTTAAAGGTCGCAGGGTAATTTTTTTTAGCATATCACAGTCCCGTAGTTTCTTCACGGATTTGTAGTGTGTTCTTATATCCAGGCTTCACGACAAGAATACATTTTAAACACTTTTTAAATTAAATTTATATTTCAAAACAAAATCGTTTATGAGTTTTAAATATAAGCATAATATGAATGTAGAATTGGACGGACGAAAAATAAAAATAAAATCAGAGATACAAAATAAATCTTTACATTTATTCTTATCTGAACTCCTGTTTGTGTGGATATAATATTGTATTTGTTAAAATTACTTACGTAAAAGAGCTCGAGTTGCAAACAAAACTTGATTTTTACAGCATAGTGCGTTAGTTGCGTTAAAACATGAATGAAACCCAGTCTGAAAATAATTTTCGTTGCAGTTCGACAACGAATACATTGGAATGAAATCACATAGTCGTGTTATTATTGTACATATACATGTAGTACTCATCTCTATGCTCACAGTCCCGACGCGTTTCTGCTACAATCATTCCAGTGTAACGAGAAATTTATATTGTATACTGATAATTGCTAAATCATGCTTTATATCTTTGTCACTTCCACCCGGTGCTCACTGCTCGCCCCGCGAAGTACCAAGCGAAATAATATAATTATTTTACTAAGCCTGTCTAGGTTTAGTATTTATCTGGGTGTAATACGTTTTTTTTTATCTCGAAATCTTTATAGTTTTATTGACAATGTCGCATTAATCATGTCTGAGAAATGGCGGTATGTGAGCAATGATAAGGACTGAGACATATTGGTAACCGGTAATACCGCGTGAATGTCATGTTGCGTTAGAAATTAGTGTGTCTCTATCTTTATTAGACTGCTAGTTGAGCCCTGCGACTTCACCCGCATATAATAACAGAGAAGAAAAAAACGTAATATCACGCTTGTTATCCCCGAAGAGGTAGGTAAGGGAGAATAAAATAAATGTGATTCACAGTACTAAAGCATAGACAGTAGTTGTAATTTTTTCAGTTTAGTCGCCGAGTCACACACACGCGGAGCGTGCGTCATTATGTTAGTTCATATTGTAGTTAGCGCTGACGTTGGCACTATGGAAATATGTACTCGATAGATATATTATTTTAATTTTATGTTATCTTTTTAATTGATGCGTCCAAGTTACATGCTGTAAAAATATCATCATAAAGTGGACTACGCAATGTATATTTCATTTATTGGGATTACCTAATACGCCATGCTTGTGAAGTACGTAAATCATTTGTAATTTTTCGATGCATTTGCGTCACATTCTGGCTTTTATAGCATATCACTTTATATAGCGTTTCACTTTATAGCATATCCACTAGGAACCGACATTTTCGTTTTAAATTGTTCCATTACAGTAAACAGTAATACTTAGTAGTAAAATTTTTAGTTTTAGAGTTCAGTAAATAAAAAAAGCGTTTTTTTATTAAATATATAGGTTTATTATATGAAATATGTAGATAATAAATGAAACATGCGCCATGATGTGTCAATAAATTACGCTTTAAATAAAATTATCTATTAGCCTAATTTTTTAAAAAAATACGTAATTCAAAAGCTATTGATTGTCTCGGAATATAACCTTATTGTATTTAAATATTACAGATTATGTAGGTCGCGCAAGTTGAGTGGTATCTTTGAGACTCTTATTGCTACGACACAGGTCATAAAGCATGATTGTATTCTGTAGATATTTTAATTTCTTACCTAAAATTGTAATTTTTTGATCTCGTTGTCTCGTTGGTCGTGTTGGTTGCAAGTGCGACTACCAATCGGGAAGTCCCAGGTTTGATTCCCGGGTCGGGTACTACAAAATTTTTCTAATTTAGATCATCTAATAGTGGTTCGAAATCTGGATATGTGCCTGGTGTATGGTGATAGGCTTACCACCTATTTCGTAGTGGGACGTAAAAACTAGTGTAACGTGGGAGTGTCCTACATTCCTCTGCCTGTCTCTTCGAGGATTACAGGCGTGAAGTTACACTTTATGAATAAATCATGAAAGTATGTATCATGAACATATTTTATAGCATTACGCATGTATTTTTATAAGTTTGTTTTTACCAACACACGGAAATGTTTTAGATTTTTTAGTAAATAATGTGACAGTTATAACATAAATAAAAAAAATCATAAACATAAGCCACTTTTTACTTTTTATTTCTATTGTTTAACAGTTTCTATTTTGAAACATTAATTACTTGTACGCTTTTATAGCTTAATGTTACGGCATTACGCCTATATTCCTCTATTATTGACCTGTAACATTACATTCGACTATGGACTAGGGGTGAGCCTGGTTGCCATGTACTGAGCAAGGTAACAATGAGATAATAACATGAAATGTATTCACTTTATAAAAGTAAACCTATATACAAATGGTGTACATAATAAAAATAATACCATCAACTATTACATGGCATTAGTCATGAAGGTAACATCGAAACACCCTGTACATGCGTATTATGATGGGAGTAATATAAACATTGCCGAACGCACTGAACCGGACCGTTCCTTGACCGTGTTGCGTATCGCCGAGATAATGATATTTTACGTATTTTTAATCTGTCTTTCGATGACTTTGACGTTACATGGGCACGTTGATGTATGGATACGCGAGCGGGCATGTTTAACTTTGAACAAAACAAAACAAACAACATACAAGTTTGGCTAATATGTCAACAGGTCAAGACACAATTTGCAATGGGACCGTACAATACGAGTGTATGGAACGATTTCAATATTTCAAGACTGTTCCTGTATGTTTGAAGTACATTGTTACAATATAGAAGATATCATTGATACAATTTGATCATGATTATTATTGATTACTATTGGGTTATTCGAACATGGAATTTCTAGTACTTTGTAAAACTAAAATTACAAGTTTAGATGATAGAACTTTTATATATCCTATCTAAATTTTAAATGTGTCCTAATTGAACCGAATTGATATTTTTAAAGTATTCATCATATTTGAAGTAAATATTGAGAAATTAAATTAATATTTTTTAATTTCAGTTCAAACACTGGTACGTTAAAAAAACTAGCGCAGAGTAATCATGACTTCATACTTGTATAGATATACTTACGTTTATACATAATATGTATACATATATATGTACGTATGGTACGAGTTGTTTTTGTTTGCGCGACCATATCGCGAACGCGATGATAATTGTCCCCTATTGTGTAAATAATGATAATTCAATATTTGCAGATAGCGTGAAATCATAAACTAGTAACGCCTACACAGATATAATGTTTTGCACTACAACACTTAACATCGTGATGATATATTTTTATTAATCTAAGTACTGTATCCACGGGCCACCGGTGCACGGCATTTTTGACGGGTCTACGGCGCGATGACGTCACAGCGCCGCGCTACGGATGCGCTACATGTGCTACGAGTGCTACGAAAAATAGAGATTTTAAACATTTTTTGGACATACATAAGCCATGCAACAGTATTATGGCAAGTGACAGGACAGCGATCTGTCTATCTTTTGCTATCAGTTGAGAATTGATAAACGATATAGGATGTTATAGACAGAGCGCAGTTTTTGTACGCTTGTGTATAGGATATGCCGGTTACAGAGACATGAAAAAGAGTTAAGTTTTCATTATATGAACATGCTATTATGTGTTTAACTTTTGGGTTTGATAATAAATTCGATGAAATTAAGGAATATAGTAGTAATGTAAAAAAAAGATATACATATATCACTTTGTTTAAAAGTTCTGGTATAGCTTTTATGTCACATCAAAGTGTTACCTTTGTACTCGTAAGATAAGAAGGGCGAGGGGCTACGGTGTAACCACAATTTTTCGCACCTTAAATTGGTTGAGTTCTAACCCAATTTTTTTTGTTCCCTTATTAATTTTGGTTACCATCGTCTATGGACATTAGCAACACATGGCTTACGAGTGCTCTCTTGGCGTTTTTCTTGAAGAACCCAAACTTAAATGAGAAAACTTCATCAGACATGGAGAAATTGTATCATTTCTGATGATATGTTTGATGTAATCCTATGTATATCGATATATCCATTTACATTTTTTATGCATTACGTACATTAATATATAGATAGATATATCCTGATAGATGATGTCAAACTGTTTTATGCAGTAAAACAAGTCACTCTGATATGATAATTATTACCTTAGTAATGATGATGCGTGTAACATTCGTACTTTTTAACATTTTTGATATAATAAAATACCGGTTAATTAAAAGATATTAACAATAGACTGTTTGTTTCCATAGCACTGTTTGATGTTATTGTATCTGTAGCATGTTCTACGATTAGCGTGTAATTTGCCGTCCGTTAATTTAATGCGCAATGAAAACAGATCGTCGATGTTTGTTTCCAAGTGCATATCTGAAATAATGCCCACGCACTTTGCCTGTTGACTTCAGAGATAGTATCTTCTTTATTGGCATGGACAGTTGCTAACATCTCTCGCTGTTTCACTGACCCTTGCTTGCTTGTTGTGTTATACATAAACAGGGTCAAAGGGTTATTTAGGAATAGTTTATGTACGTTTAAATTGATGTTCTCGTGTCTGAATACCGTTTTCATAGATGGTCGAGGATTGGATCCGTTACTTAACACATTGCTGAGGGCATAGTCAGGGGGTATTACGGCGGCGGGAAGGTGTGGGGCGATAGGGGTAGCATTGGTTTTCAAATGTTCATATCGCTCTGTATTTTATCCAATACTATATTATATACGTGACGTCAGTCAAACGTCGGAGCGCAAACATCAGTTCCTCGCCGAATCGCTACGTTTAATATTTATAAAATAATCCTACTTGTATCGCCCTCCACGCTTGTTATATTTGTTTTTAATCGATTTTCTTGTTTATAATATCGATGAAAACTGCCCACACGAGAAACATGTTTGTACACGTAACACTTTTGCCCGTTCCGAGTTTACGTCTCCTTCACATTGTTATTTGAAAACATCTGAACATAAAATGATTTGTTTTTTGTTATACGTCGGCGTGATTGCGGGTCTGTTTCACTGCGGCCGATAACCGAACAGAGCGGTAATATTTGCAGCGACACTCGAATTGTATCATCGCAGATGAATCGTGGGAGTATATCACGCTCCTACGTCTAGCTCTTCGGGGATTACAGACGCGGTGTTGTGTTATGCTATTATTAGTATTATAACGATTAATAGATACATTCAATTATAATGTTCCCATACATGTACGTATGTAATAAAATACAATATGTAGACAATTAAAACTTTTAGTAGCATTCTTCATCATCAGCCTGTCTCAGTCCACTGCTGGACATAGGCCTCCCCCAGAGAGCGCCACCGTGTACTGTCCCTTGGCTTGCCGCATGCAGCTCCTGCCTGCAGCCTTTCGCAGATCATCATCCTCATCATCATAATAAGGTGATGATCAAAATTTCATTGTCGTAAATACTATTTAAGTTTACAGTCTGTCGGATTATGTAGTTACACGCTTTTAAAATTTATGTGAAGATTTTTTACAAAATAAAAATATGTACTTACATAAATTAAAAGTTACGTTTTGTACTTACATAAATTAATAATAAATTAAATGATTTTTTCTTTAAATTACCTTTTCAATTTGTTTTTCAGAGACCAATGGTGCAACTATCTTCACTGGTAAGTATTACGAGAGTAATCTTAATATTTGAGTATTTATTAATTATTTATCAACTTATATAACTTGACAGTGACATAAGTTGCAGTTCAAATCATTAGCGCTGCACTAGTGGCCGCCAAGTAGTAAGAATTCGACCGCGATTCATTAAATTTGCACGTTTGATCATTGCCGTCGAAACGTATGTATATTTCTATAAGTCTCTAGCTTTAATATTATGCTTCACCACAGATTTATTACTTGGCCGACTTTATTATTGTTTGACAGTGTGATCGTAAATAATAAACATGTAATCTAATATAAATTTATTTATAATAGATTAATGCCATAACTGAAATTTTAACTTTGTACGCAACTTATATATTATGATTTTATTATCGTTATCTATATAAACTTGGATTATGTCAAATCTCACAGTTTCCTGTGAGCATATTAGCGCCATCTAGCGGCGTCGTCAAGCAACGGCTGCGATATCTTCGTATTTTGGGTTCACAGTGCGTGTACCAAAACTAAATATTCGATACGATATATATATATAAAGGACATAATTAGTATGTGATATTATCATATTTTACTTATTTTATTTTATTCCTAGTGTCATTTCATGGTGGGAGTTGAATATAACTGGTGAAACGTGGAAGTTTAATGTAAGCTCTGTCTGTATCTTCCGGAGTTACAGGCGTGATGTTACGTTTATTTGACCCGACGATAAAATGCATGATTGATGAATCAACAGTCGCCCTTGCATCCATTCGACCATCGAGGCAGTTGAGGTGACGACCCGGAATTATATTCCTGCATTAAAAAACTCATTACTTTATTGAGCTATTGAAGTGATATTAGAAATTTGCGCTCCCGGCGAGCAAACAGAGATAAAAAGACGACAAAAAAACCCGCCCTTTTCCGAACAGCAAGTAAATTTCTATAATCACCACCCATAGTAAGTACCTACGCTCAATATAAAACTCTATAATTCTTAACATTAAGTTGATTTTTCCTTAGCACGTAGATTTAAAGGTCATAATGATTAGGAACACTAAGCAGCTTAAGGCCCAAGTGATCCAGTCCACAAACATGAATACAGCTTTGAGAGGTCTGTTCAAGGCTTTAAGGGGCTGCTTTAACTAATATTGACTTTAAAATCGATTTTAGAGGAGGGGAAAATATGTACAAGAAAACATGTAAGCAGTACTCAATAATTTTAATAAACAAGTTGGTGGCAAGATTGTAGGCTATGGCCTTAGTGTTCCTCATTCTGAGAGGAGACCAATGTCCGATGGACCGACGCAAGGGCCGCAGCCAATGATCCCCAACCAGAATGCCCAGCGTTGGGATTATGAGCCATAACCCGCCAAGGGAGGCCTTTGTCCAGCTGTGGACTGAAACAGGCCGATGATGGTATATACTAGGCATACTTTTTAATTTTTAGTCGTTCTAACATTGAACGGCACGCACTAGTCCTTATGTGCTGAGGCGACACCTGCGCTAGGAACGCAGACGTGTAGAGCGTGTTACTCACTGTGACATAAAGAAACGAACGGAAATCCATGAAAACTTTTTACACCAATAGTCCGGATGTGTCGCCAGCAGGGTTGTCCTCATCTTGTGGTAATAGTTCTATTTGAAATTTGACTTTCAAAAATTTATGATACCTATTTTATAAGTGTACATAAATTGCATGCGAAAAGGTTGTTTGATTTTAAAACAAGTTAATATCAACGGGTAGCATTTCGATGTTCTATTGTTAGAAGTTTATTATTACGTGTATAAATTAATAGGTTTTTGTTAAAATTAAACTACGATTTGTGGCAATGGTGAAGGATCTTATCGTGAGGAAACCAACACCTTATAGTTCTTTGTAGTGGTTCTCTATAGAGCGTGAGTTCTGCACATCCCCCTATAATCAGGGTGGCTCACTATATAGACCTAATCCTTTCATTCTGATAAGATATCTGTATCCATCAGTTGAAAAATAGGTTTGTAGAAAGTATGATGAAAATGATGTAGAATATTCTAATCGCAAACAATCTAATGGAAATAATTACATTTATATCATGTTTAAGCTGAATATGATAAAAAACCTAAGTTACTGTTAAAGATATATATGGGGTATTACTTTTTACTACGGGGTATTAATTGAATTTTTCAGTAATTTTGAATGTCAGCGCTATTTATTAATGACTGGTCAATTAAATCTTACGTTGGATGGATCTTAAGTTGGATTATGGATGTTAAATCCATCTCTTTCCAATTAATATCAATCCACAGTTTATTGGTGGTAGAACCTTCTGTTGTTCGACTCCGGCAGCACCACCGCCACACCTATTTCTGCCTTATAACAGCAGCGTTAAGCGCTGCTGTGTTCCGGT
>DWEI01003813.1:0-12367 GCA_018245875.1 Mysoria ambigua | reverse complement strand
CGGTGGTAGTTTCATTTTGACGTACAAAAAGTGTTCTTAGGAATCAATTTTGAATAAATGGAATTTGAATTTGAATTGGAATTTGAATTGGAATTTGAATTTGTAGCTTGAAGTTCCTTATAGTGTGCCACACACCTCTGGCTGCGTTTTGGAGGATTGCAGGCATGATGGCTCGTTTAAATTAGTTATACGGTCAATTACACCTATATCTTCAGTTCAGATCCCTCACGGGGTAGACAGCGAGCACTGAATGCAAATTATCTCTATCTCTACAGAACGCTAGCTTTCCGACGTCCGACACTCTCCTGGCACACGTTGGTCTCGTCACAATCGCCAACATGACACATGTAGCTGTTTGTATACGGCGCATTGCAATTAATTAAACCGTTATTTACGCGCGCCTCCGTCGGCGCAGACGCCGGCGCCGATAGCCCGGGGTCGGTGCGTGCGCAGCTCTGTAACTGTCGCCTCGCTACTTTCCAATGATGACACAATTAAGGTCCTTGCGCACTGTCACACCGCAATGACAACCAGCTACTAAATTTAGAATTCCTCGTTATCACATCGACATTTCTAATGTAATCTATAGTTGTTCTGTTGCGTTTCCCACTACAGGCGTGAATATGATGATCGTGTTGTTAGTTTATTGTTAGAGTTTGAGCCGGGGTCGTGAGTTCAATTCTCAAGTAACATCAATTATAGTATCGGGTCCGAATTGAAATTATCTACGTAACTCGTAATGACCTATGTCTTTGTATATGCACATATGTATTCGACCGGCCGTCCGGTTACCGTAACACAAACATCTTGTGGGATCCCGCCGTGTATGTGGCGTCGCGAGATATTGAGATGCGAGGTATCAACCCTACGTCGCACCACTGCTGGGCACGACTCTCTCACGATGAGAAGGTTAAAGCGATAGTCTTCCACGTCGGCCAACTCCGGCTTGGCAAGTTACAACCGTAAAAGATTGTTATAGCTGAAATGGCATTAATTGAGCAAGTGTTATGTGAAATGGCACTAAAATGCAAGTTTTTTATGAGTGATCATGTAATTGGTGATGTTACACTTCACTGGAGAAGAACTGTACTGGTTCAGTAAGCGACGACGTAATCTTAAAAGTCAGCGACGCGGCCCGAGAGCTGAACCCGAACCCCCTGGAGCGCGAGGTGCAAATCTTAGTCACTAAGCCGACACAGCTGTCCGGTAAGAAAACACATAGTGTAACATTTTTGTAACCTACTTCTCAGAGCATTCGCAATCTCAGAGATGCCCACTCTACTTACGGACTTCGCTTCGTTTTCCTGAGAGACACGTGTCGTTTTAAATTTACACACAAAAACACACACACACACACACACACACATACGTCGCGAAATGAACATCGCGCCGAAAGTGTGACCGTACACGGGGAGAACATTGTGGCGTTTTATATTGTGCAGCATATACGTGTGCGCGCGTGTGCGTGTGCGCGCGCGTGTGCGTGTGTCTATGTATTTGACACAGTATTATTGAAATGTCTGCATGTGCATGTTTCCTTACTTACGTATACGACTAAATATCTTTAGTGATTTTTATGTACTCAATTTACTAAAGAATTTAGATTGAATTCTTGCTTCGTTGAATACATTTTGAATATTCAAAAATTCAATAAATAATGGACATTTTATGAGGAATATTTTTTTTACGATTTTTTAGGATAAGATCTTTTTAGTATATCAATGTGTAGTCTATCGACCATCGCAATACCGCGGCTGCCGCGCGCGGCCCGCTCCGCTGGGATATAATTAGAGCACCGGTCGGCCGCGGCGCCTCTCGGACCGCGCCGCCGTCTCTGTACGTGTGTACATGTCATAGGACACTGGATAAGCATGTTGCAGCTGTCGGCCGTGTCGAGGGGAATGTCGACCGAGCTCGCGGACCACCAGCTGTCGGGCGCCGGCGTGCGGGCGGACGGCGAAGGATGCGGGAGACGCACGTCGGCGCTCGGCGCTCTGCCTAACCCGGCCCGTAAGGGGATGTCGATATACGATAATAATATCTGGCGACGTTAATTATTACGTAACTTGTATACTTCACGCCTGGCATTCCTGAAGAGGTACTACTCTTCCACGATTCACAGTTGCATTTATGTGGTGAGCTATTGTCAAACAAACATTTGGATGGACAACTGAGTGTATTGTATTACAATAACATTACGGAACATATCAATAGACTAGCTGCGGCCGAGATTAGTGTTATCAGCAGCCGTGTTATCAGGAAGAATGATAACAGTTAAATGCAGCTACAAATACCAGTGTCACCTCTGGGCACATTGGTATGTATATAATGCATATGTACATAAAAATTTATATATGTACATATTTACACACAACCTCTTTATTACATATGTTTTTTATTCGTGTTGGTTACAAGTGCGACTGGCCATCGGAAGGTCCCGGGTTCGATTCCCGGGTCGAACACTACAAAATTTTCTAATTTAGATTTTCTAGTAGTGTTTCGGAGTCTGGATATGTGCCCGATACATGGCAATAGGGTCACCACCTTTTACATAGTGGGACTTAAACGTAACTGGTGAAACGTGGGAATGTTCTGCATTCCTCTGCCTACCTCTACGGGGATTACAGGCGTGAAGTTGTTTTTTTTTACCTTTTGTTTTATACCCTCGCTGAGAAATGAACTGTAAATTAAATATATTTTTTAACTTTCACGCCTGTATTTCCTAAAGGGATAAACAGTGGAAAGTAATATGCTTCCAAGATTCATCTGATACGTTCTACAGGCTTCCGCAAAATATATATGATAATGAGAATACTTTTATTTGTACTAAAGTCATGTTAATGTTTTTTTGAAACCTCACACCGTTACTGTGCGAGCTGGAGTCATGGTATAATAATGGTAGTAGTACCATTATTATACCATAACACTATCAATGAACTAATCCGAGCATGAACTCAAGTAGCCCGAGATATGACTCAATGGGAATTATATCTTCACGCTACATCCTCTCTGGGTATGCTGAGCGCACCGAGCGTTATATATGTTTGTCCTTACAGGATTGGCAAGCTTCAATACTCATGAGTTTTTTGTTATGAGGCTGTCCGCACATGCAGCTGCGCTACCGAGTTTAACTTAAACTACTGCAGCAGGTTAACAAACGAACGAATTCGACTAACACAGACTAATGTTATGGGTGAGAGCCATACGTAACACATGGAGCGCGCGGCCCGCGCCGGCCCGCGCCGCCACGCGCCGCCACGCGCCTCGTCGCCCTGACCATTACATTAGAACGCACATCTACAATTAGAATGTCGTAATCACTTCACATTAACATTGTAACAGCTTTTCGCAGATAATACCGCGCGGACGTGACAAACGACGTATTGTGCAAGGGTCTCCCCGCGCTCCCCGCGCCGCCCCTCGGCGGGGGAGCGCGCGACTCTCGCGCGGGTCCGTCATGTGGTGGGCAGCGGACACCGAGCGTCATGTGTGTCACAGTCGCACCTGACGCGCGTGCGCCGAGTCTGAAGACCTCTGACTCCCTCGCCCACCTGTATCTGGCCTGTATGGTTTACTACTGTATTAGATTTTTTTAATACGCACTATCACGCTTATTCCTCATAGGGGTAGATAGAAACTAAGAAGACCAATAGTTTTATCAAAGTCAGCCGTCAGCGTTACCGTCCACCAAAGCTGGTGTATAACCTTCTTTGTTAATATGAGTAGATTGATTTAGCTGTAAAACAGCAAAAACGTGCGACGGCAATGAGGCGTCCTTCCGACTGGACACTTTTATATCCAGCTTGGCACCTCACAGCGCACGAGACACTTTCGACATCGTGCGAGTATCAGCGCCTGGAGCACACGCCTGCAAGAGCCCCAATGATGTTGTTCTTGGAACTTCGAAGATTTTATACACGAAGATCATTCCTATGTATATAAATAAACATTTGCCAGCGTCACACACGGTCTCAAGGTAAGCAGAATCTATGGAAAAGAGGGCCGATAAACTACATTCACACGTAGCTTCACGAAAGTAATCCTCGAAGAGTTGGGCAGAGGAATGCAAAACACTCCCACGTTTTACCATTTACGTTTGCGGCCCGCTATGGAACAGGTGGTGAACCTGTCGCCTAATACATATATGCAAGTATAAACGTACAGTTGTTTTTTCCACCCAACTATTAGTCAGCAGCTGTACAACCCTCCCACCAGCTCACGAAGCACCTCAACCAGTGACCGGTGGTCGACAGTGTGAATCAATCGAAACGACCGGCTCCCAGCAATCGTTCAGATAACGTGACATTATCATCACACTGGGAGCGACCTCCTCGGGCAACATCTCTCGTTGCATCCGAACACATCGTAAACCTTGGTCGTTGTCAACAGCCGCAGATTTATCGGCGCTATGAAAACGGTTTAAACTGCGACGTCGCACGTGTGGCGGCAAATGGCTCGGTGGGCGGCGGGCCTGGATCCTGGGCGGCGGGCGTGGGCTCGGGTCCCGTATGTCGGCTACGCTCGGCCATCGAGAGCCCTACCCGCATTAATCAGATGATTTCTTCATTTGTCACAGCCATTATTACCAATAATACTTCGGTGCGTAAAATGCAACTGTAGTTTATTAAATTTCAACGTTATTAAAGGTCTTATGTCGGTGAGTACAACGTCGATAAATGTCAATAAATATAGTTTCATGTATTTCTAACACATAGGTATTGATGTAAATACTACACAAAAATTGTAATTTTTGCTGTCTTTATATAAATTTCACTACACCATATCTCACACAGTTCCGTGCGCGTAACGTCCTTAAAAGAGAGCATAAAGAATTATCAATCGACATTAGTTTAATGATTATACACAGTAGACTGACGGCCTATTCCATACGACGTACTACACTCCTCTGCTTACACCTTCGCCTAAGCACAGGCGTGATATAGTTATAGTACACAAAAGTACGATTTAAACTGTCGCTGAACTATAGCGACGCAGATCGTATTCCGCGCCACAGGTCAGCAGAGGTCGAATGAATTAATGCGTACGGGCGTAGAGAGGGCTTGAATTCATATCATTCTATGTCTGTGTAAGTGTGTGTGTCTGTGTGTGTGTGTGTGTTCATACAGTTCATTATTCATACCCAAACACAGCGCAGTATCGCTACAGCTGTACATATTTCACCGCTGATTACTTTTCATTTAAATTATCCCAGCCTGCCTACCCACACTTGGCCGGTAAGACAGACTGTGACCTGAACCTTTAACATTCCGACAGATAAAACAGTCGATGTAGCGAACGATTATCCCAACCCTACCACCAGCCTTCGAAAGTCCACGGTTGGACCTCGTCTAACCGATGCGGCTCCACCCGGCCCTGGGGCTACCGTCTACCGTTAAGTAGTCGTATCGTTATACCATCTGTTAGGAGGGCGACCTATGCTCCTTTTACCAAGTCTTCTTCGTCGGGTCGATAGCCGATCTGGTCAGCTTCCGCCATGAAAGGATTAGTGGCAATGTCCAGGGTGTGCCGGGCAGCTCCTTTGATACGGTGCGTGTTTAGTAGATACTTTTACAATGTCATTAACAAACTCCTCCTCAGCCGCTCTGGCTTGCGCATAGGTCCGGAGAAGGGTATGGGTTACCCCCATCAATCCTATATTATCTTTTGTTTCGTCCGTCCTACTATTAGGTCGTCCCAGCAATTGCAGTAATTCAACACAAATACCATTTGTCAACGTATATCAAGTAGTAATATGCTTATAATTATATTAATAGACTTTGATATATTAGCGAGACTGCCAATTTAATAGTAATTAACTTTAGACCAGACACGTTTAATTGAAAATAATTACCTCGCAACAATTAACAAATTAATTATACACCTACAGGAAAAAAATATATGAGTATGACGGTATCAATATATTGTGTATTTATTATGAATTCCAAAATTGAAAATTTCACCGACAAGTGGGGAAATAATGAAAATTAGTTTTTCTTTAATTATGAAACTGAAAAACCAATCGTCTAAAATGTCAATGATCATGTAAGATAGGTGTGGTCTGTCTGTTCAAGCTTGTAATTAAAAAATTATAGAAGGAGCGCTGTCTTTTACCCTGTTTCCTTCTATTAAATATGAAGCATAATTTACTTCATCATCGGATATCCTACTTCGAAGTCGCTCTTAAAATGCCTCCATATTTGCTCGCCTACGACACAATGTTTTGTTTGCGTAGAACAAAATTAGGTATGACGTCATAAATAGACATAAATCATGACATACGCTTCTATGCCCGACTTCGGTCACGTTCTTTGCAAACCTTCAGCGGTACCAACTATATCATCGATATGTAGTCACAGAGTTCCTATTGCGTTGGAGAAACCTACCTATTGTAGGACACTTTTCATTTAAACATGTAAATGAATAAAGTATGTTCAGTAGGTACAAGTAAATAGACACCGCAGTCCAGGGCCGTAACTGAAATGTCCCCTTTTCGCCGCTCAGCGAAGAGATCCTCTTAGGAACCGCGTACGAAGAGTATCGAAGTATCTACTGTAATACGGGATATAGGCATGAATGTTTTATTAGTTTAAAAAGCACAAATATTAATTATTATACAAGAGAATTTCAATTTAAATGTACTGTTTATGTAGAAACGTATGTCACTGATAAATATTTAAATTGTAATTTGGAAAAAAATACCAATGAAATTGTTATTCAAAATTACCGATAAAGTATCTTAGTTTTCATCCATTCTGTCTTATTCGATATTGTTTTGGAATTGGTATTGGAAACGATATATATATAAATTTTGTTTTGACCTGAATTTAATCCATTATTGCAATAATAATTTTACAGCAGTCATACATTTTTTTTTATTTTAAGCAAAACAAAATTTTACGATATCACAAATGAAAGAAAATACATAATGAAAATTATATTATAATCCGTATAAACAACAATCATGCCTTGGGTGTGGCATAGTGTAGTATAAAAAAGACGAAAACCTAACCACTGAACATATTTATATTTACGAAGTGCGCATATGTAATACTTACACGAACAACCTACAAGTATAACACGCCGTAAACACGCGCGACTATGGAATCGATGGATCGTATAAATTACGGGCCGTTATTAATTAGTGGACAACGATCGAAACAAGTTTACGATGAATAAAGCAAAATACTCACCCAAAACGGCGTGGAGGGCTAAACAGCCGATTAAAATCCAGTACTTAAGCATTGTGTTCACCGAAACATCAGTCCGCTCGACGCGTGCGGTCGACTCCCGCGCACCACTGCACTGACACGCGCCGCGCCGCTCCGCCGGGCCGCGCGCTCGCCGGGGACGGGCGGGCGAGCCGCGAGTGGCCGCATGAAGCGGGTGGCACAGGTACGACACTAGTTATTGATAATCATGTACCGCTTTCATCGGTATATGTATATTGTCTGTGTAAGTATCGATTTCAGAGTTTTCCTTTGTTACATTTTATTATTGTACGTTTCGTATCTGTAAACATATACATGATAGAATTGTGCATACTACCGGTCTGGTTTCAGATATATCTGAGGCCCTTTTTCATTAGGTCTCCCATTTCTATTCTCTATTACTTATTCAGTAATTTTTTTTAGTAATTTCGTATTGACCAAGAAAATATTTTTTTCTGACCCTTTCATGATTTCATTGTTGGACCATGGGTCGCCCCTCAGAATAGGAGTTAACTCCTATTCTGGCTGACTATTCAGCCACGTTAGCAAAGTGCGGGTTGGCAGACTTCATAGGCCTTGAAAAAAAATTTCATCACTCGATATAGTTTTAGTAAACAATGACAAGAATAATATAACATGTGCCCCTCGCTTTGGGTCGAGTGGTTG
The DNA here is from genome assembly GCA_018245875.1 of Mysoria ambigua. NCBI lineage: Eukaryota > Metazoa > Arthropoda > Insecta > Lepidoptera > Hesperiidae > Mysoria > Mysoria ambigua. The sequence continues at coordinate 4,493 of DWEI01003813.1, read as the reverse complement.
AATGCGCGACTACTGTTCGAGGGTACCTGGAATCGATTCCCGAGTCGTGGAATATTGGGATTTTATATGAAATTCATCCAAGTGTCCCGGAGTCCGAATTTGTGTCCGGTGTATGACAATAAACTCCACCCGTATTCCATACGTGCATCGTAATCGTTACAAGTGAAACGTGGGAGGCTACTGCACTCCCCTGCCTACCTCTGCGAGTGCTACAAGCGACTACTTTTGCTTAGCTTCACTGTCATTCATGCTGTCCCCACGCGGAATCCACCGAAGCATCCCGATGTTAGTTGTGGTGACCACATGTGTATATGGCATGGTTCTCTGATCAAGTCACTCCTATTTCGATCGTCTCCACTCGCACGCGTACTCCGCAATACTCTCGTGTGCGACTGCACCACTTCTATTTGCAGTCCCTGGTCGCCGCGGTGACCCGGCGTTCAGCGCGGCGCGGTACCGATGGAGGCGGAGATTTTATTTTAGAAAACATTAAGGTTTTGTTTCATTGCAGTGTTCTCCGTCCGGCGACATTGTGGGCACGAGAAGACTGAAGTGAAGTAGGTACTGTAGACCAGTATATTTAGATACTGGACTGCAAGACGCCAGCATTATGTCATGCGCCTTCGGCACTGAGCGCAAGAAAATATGTTAGCATTTATGAGATCTTAATGGAAAATATTAATGATAAAGCAAATTTAATGATTATGGAAATATTGGAATCCATAATAACGTATTCTAGTTATAATAATATTGCTGATGAGCACAGCATTATTTGCTTTTTTTATCAATGATTTAAACTCAAAAAACGGAAGGGTTAAAAAACGTAACCGGTGAAACGAGCAAGCGTTCTGCATTCCTGTGCTTACCTCTTCCGAGATTACAGGCGTGAAGTTAAGTTTATCTTTAATAAATAATCCCTACATTTCCTGTCCTCCCTCCCAAACCTAAGCTTACGTATTCGGCCCTAACCTAACTCAATCTTCCGCAGTGACTACTAACTCGGCACTGAGTTGGTGCGTCCATTCCGACACCAGACATTCCCTTTCATACGTCACAGTTACGTTGGTCGAGTGTGCTGAGCAAACCGAACAACTTATCAAATCTCCGATAATACCTCGGCGCCGAGCGACTGCTGTACAGTTTGAAGAAAGCCGCACCCGTCTCGCTCTAACCTACAGAGCGTAACAGAGCTAAATATACACATTATCATGTACCTATCGAATCACGTACAGATATTATCGTTATCAGTTATTTTATCTAGATAAGCAAAGTAATAGTGAGTATTAAAATTTATAGTCTTGTTATTAATGTGTTGGTATTATTCATTTCATCGTCATTTTACATCCCCTTGAAGTCGCGATAGATAAAATTATCAAAACTGTAGGCAACCTGAAAAAATATCCTACTAGTCTTGTTGGAAGGGTTTGAGTTCTCAATATTCATCGATTTATAATATTCACTCTTAAATTGTGCAGCTTTTGTTTTACTCCACCATTACCACTACTAACATAATGTAACGTCGCTCCGTGGGGAGGCTGAGTAAGACCACATTCCCCGACCCCGCGCAGGGTCCAGGGGGTCGTGGAGCGAGACAGCTACCTGTCCTGGCCGCCTGTGATCAGCGGCGTAGGCGTTGCAGGAAGCTGCGCTCGGCCATTCCAGACCCGCATGCCAGCGTGGCGACTGGGGTTATAGTCACTCAGAGGTGGCTTATGTCCGGCAGTGGGCTACAAGAGGCTGATGATGATGACGATCAGCAGCACGCCAGTAACCCTCCAAATAATCGCCGCCTGTAACTCCCATACTGAACTAACTTAGTCAACTACTGTCGGCCCTATGCCCATAGATCTGCTCGATGTCGGAGGCTGATCTCTACGGGCCGCAGCAGACATTCGTGACTATTCGTTTGCTGCTTCTTTCCCATAGGTATCATTGTCAGTCTGCCGCAGTCCACTGCTCAACAGACAACATCTTCTCTAGCCAGGGCTGTACAAGAACAGGAATGTATGTGGGGCATTAGCTAAGCCCTTAAACCACTTAGCGTAGTGTTAGCAAGAACCTATGAGAGTTTGTCACTCCTCTGCCTGCCTCTTCGAGGTTTACAGGCGTAATGTTACTTTATGCATGTAATACATGTATATCTAATATCTTTACAACTGTTCTGAAATAAATGATTTATATTTAAACGTCAACGACCTGAGGTTAATATCGAGAACTTATACCTTCAAATATTGCAAAAACCTTTGCACGATTTATGCGGAGAGAGAGAACGGAGACATAAGTCATACGAGGTATTCTCATTTTTGCTCTTGGGATCGCCGTTTAACTTATAAACTCATATCATAACTTACAATTACTAATTAAATAACGATATTGATTAATGTTAGTCTGCCTCGTGTGTTGTGTTGGTTGCAGATGCGACTGCCCATCGGGAGGTCCCGAGGTATAAGACAGTTGATTATCAATTGCAAACAATATTGTATAAAAACTATGCTTTAAAGAAAAAATGTACGTACATGTGCTGAAGAATTTTAGCTTAAGAAAACGTTTCTTTTTAATGTATAGCGCCATCTAACTCAATATCATGATAAATATTATCGTCAACGTTATTACCATTCGATTATACCGCCATCTGTTGGACACAACAAACTACTTAAAAATACGAGTATGTACAAACCTAGCAACTCCTTATCTTTCTAAGAGATGTCGCAGGGACTTAAATTTGTTCAATGCCTATAAATTACTAAATATAGCAATCGTCTGCCAATTTTAGTCAATAAAAAAAATTGTCTAATATATAGTCTCATACCCCTATATTAAATTCTATGAATTATTTATTGTATTTAATAAAATAAAACATGTTTTTACTAACAATAATAAAAACTTAGTTTAAAAATCGATATCTCGTTAGAATGTTATGAAACATACCTTAGATACAAAGTTATTTACTGACTGTGAAATACACAATGAAATGACGCGTTTTAATCTATTTTTGGGAAAAAGGCGACAATGTAAATTTTGTGTAACACAAAAACACTTGTATGTGTAACTTATTCAATTCACTCAACATATTCAATGTAAATTTACCATTAGATTATCTACATCACTTAATACTACAATATAATTAATATGTATTTCAAATAAATTCAATAGTATTATTGTTGCACTTTTAAATTTACCCAAAACATGGCGCCGATTGGCTAAAAGAAGCAATGGCGGCGTTTATATGGAAGGTTTATATTGAATTTATTAAATTTTAATTTAAATAATATTATATATTATCTAATTAATACAGAAGAATAAATTTTTTATGACAGTGTTAATAATGTTACCCTATGACAAAACGTGCGTATGTGTTACCCATAGAAATACTACCTAATAAACAATAGCAAAAATTAATTTTTCAATTATATTATTTTTGTTAAAAGTGTTCCGGAAATTTGAATATTAGAAATCATTGAGATGTAGTCAATTTATAGGTGAAAATGTCATACTTCTTGGTAACAATTGCCAATCGCTCTGTGCACCAATATGACTCATGTTCTACACAGTATCATACATAACAGCTAAATTTGTTACACATGTATTAGATTATATATCATTCCTTTAATATGAACTATATGTATGTATGTTCGAGTTGCGGAAATAAAACACATACGTAGATGACAGTTATAATAAAACAATCGATACAATTTACCAAGCGAAGGTTGCCCTCCAATATACAATTCAAGGCAAACCTTTTGGCAAGCAACATTGATGGTCACCTTGCGTGTGAAGGTTGTCCTTGGCCCAAGGTTGTGGCCTCGCGGCGAGGCCAGAGTCTGTCCTTAACCTTGGTGGGCACCTTGAGACCAAGGTCCCGTTTCCGCGACCGAGTTCGCACATTATCGCGTGTCGTCACCCGGCACACAGATAACGTAGCACGAACGTCACACGCGTCACGAGAACTATAATTAATTTATTCCATCGTCGTTTAATTTCCGTTTGTGTTATTTTGTGTTTGGATTCAGTACTTATGTATCTTTGATACAACAATGAATAAAATTTCAGTGACGTAGATCATATAGATTTTAACATGTATTTTTTACATGCAGTAGTTTCAATGAGACCTAGGCTTCACCAAACGTATAATCATTCTCTTGGAATGCCGCGGGGGTAAATGTCCTAAATATTTAACTAAGTGTACGCAGAACGAGATTAATTTTAGTCCGATCTATGGCAGTATATAATAGCCTTGTTCACTCCCGGCGCTGATCTGGGCACGGCTAATGGAACCGGCAAACCGGTAATGTACTTAATAAAATTACACACGGGCTTTCAACTGACGTACTTTATTCAGTACTATGCGAAGCGATCAGCTCGAGCTCATGGATGGATCAGAACTTCGTTGAGATTGAAAACTGGTCAGAATGTCTCGAAAATAGTACCTACATTAATAAACGGGTAGATCATTTAATTATGTACATATAATATACGTAGTCACCAAACGTTTC